>QKQZ01001038.1:0-86965 GCA_003595255.1 Solenopsis fugax | reverse complement strand
CCCGGCAAAAGCCGCCGGGGCTGATGCTGGGTTATTAACGAGCCGGCGCCGTGGACCGTGTCTCGCCGCGAGTCACGTATCCGCGGCGCGCGATCCCTTATCGGTGTTCCGATAACGAATAACGCGCTCGGGGGTGCCTCACGTCTCCCCGTATCGTCGAGTCACGTATCGTCGCTATCTGTCACGAGTCGCGCGACTCGCGCGCGCGTTTTGTCACGGCCTGAGAACTGAGAGCACGCGATCTCACGCCGCGCGCCGGACGAAGCGACGAAACGATGAAGCCCCGTGGAAAGAAATGGCGAATGGATGTAGCGCGCAGCGCCCTGTGCAATTCGGATCTCCGGAACTTTCCTTGGCCGCGCGAATCGTTTATCTCCGTATGGCAGACGCAGCTGTTCCCCTAATAGGCAAAAAATTGCGGAACACGCCGCGCCAATAAATCTGATTTCTATCGAAGGTACTGCCGCGCGCGCGACTTTGCTCGCGAGTCGGTGAGATTTATCGGCTGCGCCGCGCCCGTTTTTATCTCGGCACGGTCTTGAATAAAAATATCGCTATAAATGCGAAGTGTGTGACGACGGAGCGCGTTAAGATCTCGCTGATAAGTGTGTAGACGACGACGAGGAAAACGCCCTCGAGTATCCAAAGTCGTACTTCCGAAATTTTCGAGCAGCTAACAAACGCCCGTAATACATTAGCGTAATTACGCTCTCGTTGCGGAAAGTGATTATAACGCGAATGAACGATACAACTTCCGTCTTTTCGCGACTCTGAAATTAACGTCGGCGGGGCGAAGGGGGGAATTCGTTGCCTTTACGGTGGCAAAACCGCGAGATCACTGATCATCCACGTCGAGGTGCGACGTACTATACGTCTTCGCGCGAATTAATGCGGCCAGCTCCGCGCGCGTGTATATAAATTTCTGACGCGTAAAGTGTTTTATCGCCGCGACGACGGCTCGACACAGTACGCGCGTTAATTACTTTTGCTTTACGACCGGCGTGAGACGGACGAGGGGGGGGAAAAAAAAAAAACAAGGAAATCCGGGAAAAATCCCGGCGACGCTGCGAATTATTCCCGTCTGAAGAATCATCGTGATGCAGATTGCCCGTGTCTTTTTACGTTTACCTTCCGAGGAACTTTAACAGCCGGCCTGCCACGTTTCACGACTTCTACAAATCTACAAGGATTTACGTTACACCCTTGGGACATCCTGTACAATTCTCATTTATTCGACAAATATCGTGACAGAGTCGTTTAGTATCGTTAAACATTTTTATCGGAAATTGCGTTCCACCTTTCGAGTCTTGACATTGCGACAGAAAAAGATAATTTTTATCAACTGAAGCGAAACGGCCGTAGTCGAGTAAATTAAAGTCGGATGAAATAATCTCGTCGCAATACTCGATCTATCCGATCATCTCCCGACGTTTCGCGCGTTCGAGGATCCACGAATCCAAAGAGCTTGGTCGATGACTTCGGAATTTAGATCGCGCTGAGATTCTCCCGAGAATCATCGATCCAAGCGTCCGCGGACGCTTCGATCCGAGGCCGCGCGAACTCGTCGAGCTCCACCTCGAAGCCTCCCAGGCCGATCCTTGGGAAATCCTCCCGTCGATCATCAAGCCCCCTGGAACACCTCCCACCGTAATAGCTCCCCCGAGCATGTTTCTTTCGGCAGATCGCCTGCGCCGCATGGGAAGAGCTTCCCGTAACTACACCATCGGCTGGGCCACGCACTGATGATGATCGCCATGACGTTGGTAACGACCACGACCAAGATGACGACGACAATGATGATGATACGCTGATAAGCGCGCTCGAGAACGCGCCAGAGACCGTAAAACGGCCTCACACACGCATACACGCATACACGTCATTACGTGGCGCAGCGTCGAGTCTCTGGGAAGCGTAGAATCTTTATACTCGTGGAACGCGAGGTCCTCTGGATCCGCTCTGAAATCGCATTAATGGACAATTGAATTCGATACGAATACGCGGAGAAAAAGTCGGAAGCTTCGCAAATTATATGTGGATGTCTCTCGTCTTTGTTGTGTTCTAAATAAATATTTTAAAAAATATGCATATATACATACATTTATATAAATATATATTCCTGCATCACATACAGAGCAATACCGCGCGAAAGATACTCCAATGACGCGTCATGATGTAATGATAAATAAATTTAGACCGTCGAATGAATGCATCGATAATGTTAATTGATATACACAGATATGTACACGTATACACGTTGTATACACGTTACAACGTATATATAATTGTTAAGTCGTCGGAGATAAGTTTCACGGGTGGAACGATAAGAAAAGCAAACGCGAAAGGAGCCGAAGGGATAACCTTTTTGATATGATATATACGCGCCGTTCGCTTTAAATGGCTGCTTAACCGGTTTATTTAAATATTTATATACAGAGGGGAGAGAGGAGTTCTTTAATTAATTCGACCAAACTTTCAACCGAGTGAGCGATCGGGTACAAACTGTTCTGTGTTCTTCATATCCTTTTTTCTCTCTTCTTTTTTAAAACTATCTTTTTCTTTATCGTTACCGTTTAAAACACTTTGTCGTTTTTCGTGCATTAGAATAAGCGAATAGCTATGGCCAAATGATTTTAATGTGTCAATGAGGCAAGTATCAGAAAATTCATAAAGAATTCGTAAAGATAAAATTCTTCAAATCGAAATAATTGAATGTAAAATAACAAGAATTGATACGATTTTATTATCTTAATTCAAGTTTCTATAATATGTTCTCTAATCATCTCCACATTGGTTATTTTAAATATTATTTATCATTTAAGCGGCATTGTTGACGTTATCAATATTGCCCTAGAATGCGATGCATCCGTAGCAATGCCCAAAATTAATTAATTACGAGCAATATTCTCATTAGATACAAATAAAGAGCGATACCACCGACCTGATCGTTCCGCTCGGCATGTAATGTCACTGTAATATTCGCTAAGGTACTAACTCGTTTAAATTAATAATTATTTAGCATATATACATGTATACAATCAATCTGTACATATTGTCTTCAATGTCGTTTCTAATCGATCGATGTGACCTACGTGGTGTAATGAGAGAGAATGGATTTATTATAACGAGCGTGAGGGAGAATGGAATAATTGTCTCTGTGTGCATGTGAGTACGAATGAGAGTGAGAGAAAGGGACGGGAATATACATGGGTGAAGATGATTTATCCGGAATAGCCTTGAGTTCATTTTCACCAATGTAGATTAACTTTAATTTCGGATTTAATTTTATCTTCTTCTACATTGAAAGAAAAGTGTTTGGTATTTCTGACTGTAGCATAGTAAAATAATTATGGCTACGAGCTCCATTTTTATAATTATTACTGCTATGATGTTAGAATAATGTTTATAGTTCTACCGACTATGGAAAAAGTTTACTATAAATGCTAATTATGCTAATTTCAAATATTAATGTAGTAAAATATTAAGATACGAATACCAAAAATAAAATAAACATTTTGATCTAGTAAATATGACTATTTTTCTTAACATTCGCTTACTATTTACGCAATAATTATAACTGATAACTGTAATTTGCATGGTTAAAACAATTATATAATTGGCAAATAATTATGGATTATAGGTAAGTTATGATAATTGTCATTTTTTTCTTTCAGTATAATTCGAAGAATTAGAAAAAAATGAAATGTAAGTTTAAGAGATTGAAGTTAATCTACATTGGTGAAAATGGACATTACTGATGTAGATCACGCTGATTGTCACCCCGTCGTGTTGTATGCATTCGGGATAACTAAATTCACGAAAATATGCGCAGATCAATTAGCTATTGCGCCGTTGAACAGAAGCCGTTGTAGAGCTATAGAGAGAGATTTTATATCCTCATACTCTATCAGGATATGAAATCGATCCGAACTGTCGCAACTAACTCGACAGATAATAATTAAGTAACCCGTACTTTCGGAACGCGTGCCGACTTTTTAGCTCCATTGACTCCAAGAATCTTTGAGTCCCTCGTTCAGGTTCTTCTGTGTTCTACGCTTTTCCGTAAACGATATGCAAAGTTCTTATTGGTAAGCGTAGTGGATCGTGATGGTGAAAAAGGGGGAGGAGAAAAAGTAATATCAATAACGAAAGAATATATTGTAATTTGATTTGCTCGCAGCTTTCCGGCGGTTTTTATTGTAAACTATGTTATATTCACATATGTACTCTGTCACACGCGTCACATTACGTTACACGTACAACACACGAAACCCAAATGCACGCGCACGATCAAAGCCTTGCTGCTAGCCTTATCTTGTAACACGAGGTTTAAAATAAACTGCTGAAAAAACGTATTACGTCTGTGTATCTTGTTAAATCCATGAAATCCACGATACAGAAACGAACAAAACCGAAATCCGCGTAAAATTCGAACACATAATTTCCGGCCTTCATGTACGCGAGCATGTGGAACGCTGATATCGTAATATCGTTCCGCGTCGAGCTTCGATCGGTCGCGAACGCGCAGAGAACTATGTTGCTATGTAAAGCGTGTGTAACGCAATGTAAATGAAAGGATACAAGACCTACCTCTTCGGCGATTTCCGCTGTACATATTTACCTTCTATTCCGCCTGGGTCATCGTGCACTGTTCAATAAACCTCCCAATCTGTGTCTTGTAGGTATTCTTTATTCTTTGTAAAATCATACAGCGAAAGCGATCGGATCTACAGAGTGTAGTGAAGCGAGATACAAGTGAAGTGAACGTTCGCCGGACGAACGACGGCCGAGTCAGATTTTTGAAGCTGTTCGTGTATCCCTCGCTTCGAGCAATTTTTATCTCGAGGAGGAGATATTATTCTAAAGCAAAACGAAAAATTTAGGACTTTCTATCGTGATTGATGTATCTCAACAAGTGTTTGAAATCTTAAAGATATTGAATCGTTTGAATTCGAACACTTCCATGGATCTAGTCTTCCTTGATCTCCAAATCGATGGATTTCTTAGGACCTTTCGATCTTGGGATTTTATTTTTTATTTTTCGGACTCTCATCCCCAGACAGAAAGGGTTGACACGCCGCCGATTCGCCCGCAAACTCGAAGGTACATACGCTCTCTCCTACGACTTTTCCCTTTGCAAATTTGATTGGCCCGAACAGCGCAAGATCCTTCCGTAAAAATCGTTCGCTAAAAGCGCCGGTCTCTCCACGGTGACAAGCGCGCGTGACTTAGAAACTTAATAACTAATTCTGACGAAATACAGGTAATGCAAAAATGTACGTATATACCTAAGGCCCTAATAAAAACTAGAAATCCTCTCGTGATTAATTATCCAAAATATATGTTACTTAAAATTACGCCGTCAGACAGATGACGGCGGTGACGATGGTGGGCAATCAAATGTCCAGCGATGACAATTTATGACCGTGTGGTGAAACAAATGCCTTTTATACAAATAGCTCTGTGGTACATAAAATTTGATTTCCCCTACTACAGTATAAGGTATATATAATATACATATATTTATATCATATACTTTTGTAATAGCTAATAAATAATAATTCTTAATAGTTCGTCAGTTAATTTTTGTGAAACCCGCCTATCCGGCGCTTAAAATACGAAATCGCTTACACTTTATATTTATATATATATATATTTATATATATATATACTCGCATTCGGAATTTTAAAAACCACGATCTCTTCCCTGCGATCTCCCGCCTTCTCTTACGTCACTTTACGTACTCTATACTCTTACATATTAATGATTTACCGTAATGGTGTGTGGTGTGCTTAAGTTACTGGTTGCACTTACCGGTATCACCTGCCGCCAGCAGGGGCGGAAGCGAAGGGGGTGTCGCGCTCCCCCCCGGCGGCCGTAACTTTAAAAAGCTTAAAAACCCCGTACTTAGGCTAACGCGAGTGTTAACATCGCGGCGCGTGGCGCCGCATTTCATCGAGCCTGCTCTAAAAAGCGCGCTGCCGTCCTTGGCTACGCGCGTAAATGCAATCAGTAGCGTATCCTTGCGTCTTTGAAACCGCCGGTACCTCGAATCCTCCAGGCCGGCAGCTGCGAGTTCCAGAGGAGCCTCGGCTTGCTGCCTCGAGCTCCGGAAGCGTCGGCACCCAGGAACTCGCTTCCGAAAGCCTCGGGAATTCCAGGCTACCTCGGATCGTCGAGCCACCTTAGATAATGTGGATACGAGTGCAAAACATGTTTACAACATGCGGCTCGAAATGATCGTGCGACGACGAGGACAGAGGGAACGTCTGCCTTCGTGAAAGACTCCTTAAATACGCGCGCGCGCGCGTGTATGTGTGTATGTATGTGTGTATACGTGTGTTGCATGTGTGTACAGGAAAACGCGTGAACGCGAAACGCGTCGGTGCTTTGCGATCGTTCTCGCCAGTGTTCTCGCGGGATAGAACAGCGGAGGAGTAACAATGGGAGTGATTAAAAAAAAAACAAAAAAAAAACGACAGCAGGGACTGTGATCGATGCCGTGATTAACGTCACGTTCGTGGGCGATGGCGTGTCAATAGTTTTTTTTCTTAACGATTAACGTCTTCAACGAAATTTTCTAAGGCTGGAATGTGTGGAGTACCTTAGGGATTTTGATCTTAATTAAGCGCTGCCGAAACCCGAATACCCACAGATCTCTCTGCAGACGTTGAAATCATTTTGTCTTTTACGTTTGCACTCTGACCGTCGCGCACTTTTGAGATCCAGGAGTCGCAAATCGACTATCATCGCGAGGATCCCTAGGTATCCGGATATACGGCAAACGATCCACGCAATTGTCTATCCGCTTCTACGAGGATCACGGCTCTGGTCCTATTCTACAATTAATAACTACTCGTAAGGATAGCTAAACTTAGCTGTATTTGTTCGCCGGAGCTTCGCTTGCGAATTGGAAATCATAAATACACTTTCTCGTAATCTTTATTTTCTCTTTCTTTTTTTTTTTCTTTTTTTCATTTTTTCATTGGACCAGTCGACCACCTTCCGCGAAATCCAGACGAGGGAAGGTAATTTAAAAAAATCACGAATTACATTATATAATCTTCATTTACTTTAAGAATAACTGACGCAAAATCTGTAAATGCAAGATTTTGTAATGTGGCGAAATATAAACGTTATTTATTTGTAAAATTCAATTGTCGCGGACGGCGGTCGATTTTTCCGCTCAACAATTTATGGCCCTTTTGTAACGTTAGTAACAACACCGGCAGCGTGTGTGCATCTTTTTCCCGTACGTCGTCCTTTTCGCTCTACGAGCGTGAAAAATTTTTTTTTTAAGTCTCGCGTGGCAGTCCGCTTGATCTCGTTTCCCGCGTACCGACTCGAACATCCCTCTTCGACTTATGGCAGCCCCGAACCCAGCTCACTCACTGTCAGCTGCGTGGCTGCCGAACAAGCTGAACATTAAGACACATCTACACGGAGAAATAGAGTTTCACTATTTTTTTTTCCTTTTTCTTGGTTCATCTAACGAGCAAACAGTGTTAATTAGAGTTTATGTATATTTTATATAGGTAATAATTGTAATAATAATAATAATTCGTAATATCAATTCATCCCAACAACAAGTTTAAGTTATCATCTGATAGTATTTTGTTTCTTTTCTCTTTCATTCTCTCTTTTTTTTTTCCTCCCTTCCTGACCTTTCCCTCGACTCGTTTCTCTTCGCGATCGATACTTTCTTCCTCATTAATATATATCTCTGTTTATTATATATATCTTTATTTATTTGTTTTATATATATGTATAGACTGATATCAACACGTATAACATCGACGTTTTTTTTTTCTTGTTAAATCAAGTTTTCTCGCGGAGAAGGTTGTGGCTGCTCCGATTACGCGCCCGCTAATTACAATCTCTTTTTTTTTTATACGTGACTAACGCAAACAAGTTACCGGATCGTGTTGCGAAACTCAACAACGATCCGATCAGTCAATTGTCTTTCATTTAGGTTTCGGCGTTTTATCAGTTGAACGTGAACCATCTTGCGCTTCTCTTGTCGCATTTATCTCCGACTCGTCCTCGAGGACACGAAATTTCGAGGTTTTTTATCCCCCCCCTTCGAGCTACGAACGTGTTCCGTGCCGAGTACTCGTTTCTCTTCTTTACTTCAACCCGTTTATGCTACAAGCGAGCGTAGCGCCTGCAGCAGGACTTCATTCGTGAGAGAATGTGAAATCGATTTTTTCTTAGCGAAGACGGCTAATTGGAAAGAGCTCCGTTTGTTCTTTAATATTCATTATCCTTTAATATTCAATTCCTCGGTAGATAAGCTTGCGCGAGAATGCTCGCTAAAGGAATCGTTCGATTAATTGACGAATAAAGTTCTGCTGCTTCTCTGCTTCGTCTCTTTGGTTCTCAGATAGTTTCCAAGATATGCAGAGATTTAAAAATTCAATAATACTACACGAGTCAAAAGCCCCGCGATGCGCGTCACGATTAAAACGGTATATATCAGGTAAATATATTTGCACGTATCAAAGATCAGTTTGTGTTACGTACATCGATAGGATGCTCGGAGAAGCGCTCACTTACCCTTTCTTCGACGAAACAAGAACTTCAGCTAGAGACTTTGACCAGCGAAAGAGTTGATCCTCGCATTTCGACCCGGATTTCATTTGATTTTCGTTTCTGAATCTATATCAGTTTCCTTTTAGCCGTGTCCTTCGAACTTTCCTCCGAGATGGGCCCTCGTCTATTGCTCGCACGCATACAGCTAAGATCTTACTGATTAAGTTCACTATATTCGACGAGCAAGGTGTGCGTGTATGTGTGCCTGTACGTGTGTTTGTAGTAATGCGATGAGCGTGGATGGGAGAGGGAAAAGAAAGTTCGTCGGGATGTGGTTATTACGATAGAACGATAGCGCGTGCTGGCCACCGAGAGTAGATATGGTTTCACGGAATGTCTCTCCGTAAAAAAAGATAGGCGAGTCAAAAGAGATTGATAGGCACTCCTTCCGCGGACGAATTTCTCATCGGGAATTAGTTCAGCGATCTTCCGCCTTCAGTTTTCCCTCTTAATTTAATTCTTTAACAAGTATTAAGATATACGTGCAGCAAATCCTGTTTTCTCGTAAAACCTTTTACTTTATTCCGCAAAATGGATTCCTGTCAGTCCCTTTTGAAAAGTTACCGCATCCTAGGTAACACGAGAAAATCAAGGGAGTATTGCTTTCTATTACAAATTTACAAAAGTAATAGAAGCTAAGAGTGCCAAAATGTCTTCTCTTTTTCCCCTTGCGCATTCAAGATACCTTATTTCTTCGCGCTTCTGAATTCTCGTGTAACAGTTTAACGCACACCTATTTTTTTTTTTTTCAGGATCCGCCCTTTTTTTTATTTCCCTACCTCTCGCTCTGTTAATAATTATCGTACAAAAACTCGTTCGCAAGCTCATCTGCAAGCCCGCGTGCATGGCAGTATTCTCGGTAAGTAGATAGCGTAAATACGATATGATACATAGCGGAGTATCATTCGGGGTCGTCCCTGAGCGGCCGCGGCGGCCGTTAACCCTTCCGCGGCGACGAAAGGCTTGAAAACACGGTCTCTCAAAAGGAACGACGTTACCTAAACGTCGGATTTTAAGAGGAAAGGGGGGGATGGAGTGCGCTCGCACCCCGAGATACGTTCACCGTATCGCCATACCGAGATGACGTGTTTTTACGCCTGTCGGCGTTCGATCCGATTTCAATGAATCTATATGACGACGATAAGCGATGGCGGATGATTACTATATCGACCGATCGACTGTGGGATCCAAGAAGCCGGAAGCTCGGAAGTCTAGTCTCTATTAGAAGTCCGAGGACTCATTTGAAAATCTGAAGAAAATCCACGTATCTATTATTTAAGGATTTAAGGATCCACAGGTGTCCTGAGAGATTCGACAGAAATCCGACTGTCCCGTTCTCCGGGAGAGATCCAAGGATCCGGGAAAAAAAATACACGGGCTTCTGAAATCAGTGAATTCCAAGGCGAAAAGATTCGGGATGGATCTCCTTATTCTGAAAGCGGTTACTTATTTCCTTCACTAATTACTCGGAGTGATCGATATTGCGTTTCGACTTTATTACTGTCGTTAATTGAAAAGAGTGATCAGTATTGCGCTTAGTTTTATTACTGTCGTCGCTTTGGAGGGAAAGGATTTCGGACTTTACGTTTACGATTGTATAAAATCGTATGTGTCGTATAAAATCGCAGGATTCCACGAGGGAATCGCAAAGTCTTGCTCTAAGGGTTATGCGAAACATCTTGATACGTTATTAAGTTCTTATTAGTTCTACAGAACGGCGCGTGAGATATGCAATTAAATCGCATAATTACCGACCGATCGATCATCCGATTCACGACAACTGTGTAATCGTAAACTTTCTGCTCGTAACGGCATGAAATGAAACAATTTTTCCCGATTCGACGCTTAGATGGGATAATGGAAAGAACGATCGATGGTTGAAGCGCGATTTTATTTGCATATTCGCGTCGCTCGCTGACAGTCGCATGATCTCATAGGATGTAATTTCGTCGTTGCCTTTGCACTCGAAGTAGGTACCTCGAAATCTCTACCTCTCCCTCTACCTCTCCACGCTCCCTCGTTCCTCAATAAATTTATTTAGATTACTTGGTACGAGATTAACCATTTATTTGGTACGATTAACGCTTCTAACCCGTAAAATTGTCCCGCTACGTCCACGGACGATTACTCAATAAATAATAGGCTATCCTGGCATTCTGAGGCCGTGCGATCGTGAGTGCTCGGTCGTCCTCCCGTCATTCCCTCGGTGAGAGCTCCCTGCGTGCGATCGCTAATATAACCGATCGGACACTTTTCTTCCTGCTCCTTCCCCTCCCCCTTTTCACATTTGCAGATTGGCGATCCTGTTAGAGCCCCACGCGAACGAATCCTCGGATCTCCGGATCCCGCGAATCCCCGACGATCGTTTAGGTCCCGTCGATCTCGCGGATTCGCGGCCACCACCGGATCTTCGGATTTTTCCCTGCCCACCCCTTGCCCCTTTTTTTCCCGAGCACAATAAACGTCCTTTCGGAGAGTTCGATCGAACGGGATGATCGACCGTGCCTATCCGCCGTGCCTTGCACGACTGCGTCGTCGTCGTCGTCTTCGTCGCCGCTCGAGGACGATCGCAGACGGCCCCCAAGAAGAATTCCTATAGACGCACCTGCTGCAGATGCGAGACGATGCGACGCGGTGATGAGGATTTTTACAGGTGCCACTTGGCTATCAGTATCATGATTAGATGGGGCGCGAGGGTGGCTAGCGACGCGCCGCCCGTCACCCGGACGTCGCTGTCCTTGAGAAACACGGCGTTGATCACGTGGATGATGCCGTTGGTGCACTCGACGTCCGGACGGATGACGCGGATCCTCTTGCCCTCCCACTCCAGATGGTAGCCTGAAAAAAGAGAGACTTGACGATGATCTTTGGACGAGAATTGTGGGGGAGAGACCGCGTGATGCAGAGAAGTGAAGCAGCGCTGCGATGCAAAATACAAAGCTCTCTCTCCCAGTTGTTTCGCCGAATCTCGAATAAAAAATTCGATGTAAGAATGGCGAAGAGATCCTAAAATAAAACGTCGTGAGATGCTAAAAAGAAAACTCGATGGATTAAAAATAAAATGGAAAAAATTAAAGAATCGACTTTCGGTGAACTACATAAATCCAGCGGCAGCATCTAGTGAGAAACATAAATGGCGCCTCAAGACCGCAAATAAAGTCTCCATTGTGCGTATTATCGTCACTGTATCTCAATGAACGTGCGAGAAAGTAATACTTTTGTTGCTCTTCCAACAGCACTTTCCACGTATAAACGTCTTCGCCTCGCATAACAAAGGGTCTACCGAACTTAATCTTTTTCTCGCCCGTGATCCTCTCTCCTCGAGTATCTTTGCAGGATTGTAAAACAGTGCGGTTAGAGCGGCGGCCGCGAGCTGGGAACCACCACGGAAATTTGCTCATAGGCGAGAGCGAATAATCGGGTGGGCACGTAGCAATTAGCGCCGGGGGTAATCAAGGAATTTGCATTTAAATGGTGGTCGAAAGGTGCATAATAAATCGTCCTGCGGTTCCGGCACATAATGGCGCGCGCGTTCGTTTCCGGCTTCCGCGTTCGAGAGGCGCTCGAGAGGCGACATATTTTTCGCGAAACGGCGAGTCACCGACGAGCCTCGCTTTTCGATAACGCGACAAAATCCCGGCACGCGATGGCCAGATATTCATCATATTACAGAACGGGGAAACGTGAAAGGGAGCTGTTTACGCGAGGGGGGAAGGGGGATGTTGCGCTGCATCCGCTCGAGAATTTCCTGGACTTTGCGCGACGCGACGGAAGTTGGTCTCGCTGCATCTCGCGGCAGCCTCTCGCGCGGAAACGAAGTCCTTTCCAGTGGTTTATTCGCTCCGTATTTACGTATAGCTAACAGAATAGCTAATAGATTGATCCGCTCGATCGTCACACGCGTTAGTTGCTATTTAAATAAAATTTAAATCAAGCGAAATGTTACAAACACTTTTACGTGGTTAAAATTTCATTTCGGTTACACGATGACTTCATTAATATTGGCGAATGTCATTTTGTTTCTCTTGTGGGCGAATTTGTTGAAGCAACACGCGGTCGAATCACTGGGAAAGTAATTAGTATCGATCTCCGCATAACAAATTACTTTAACGTTAATACGACGGCGGGCAGCTGGCTTTCGACGGCTTAATATATAGAACGCGCGACCGGATATTAAGGGCTTAATATCTCCGTGTAGCGGACCTAAACGATCGCGTATCATTTCCTCCTTTATTGAACATCTGACGTCTTTCAGATCTCGTAGTAGGACCAACGCTAGCGTTCGCACTAGCATTCCTCCAAGTTCCTTATTCCACGTGTCGCGCGAGCGCGTTTGCATACGCGAGGGGTTGTCTCGACACAGCGTACGATAAATAGTAACCAGTGGGGAGGCGGTGGCTCCTCGCTTTCGCCGCGACAAAGGTAATGATATCCTATTGCCGTTGTTGTCGCAATTAATTTACGCACAACAATGAGCGTTCTGCTGGTTGTAATTAATTCCGCCGTTCACAATGAGTATTGTTGCCCTCGTCGCAATTAATACGCTTTTGTTTCTCGCGCGCTTTGCTCTTTCCGCGTTGTCGCTTTCTCCCCCCCCCTCTCTCTCTCTCCCTTCTCTCTCTTTGCCTTTATATCCCATCATCTTCTTTTTATCTCGATTCAGTGACTTTTGACCTCGTTCTAAGCTCCCCTGGGTCCCACCTGCGACTATAACGAAAATTGCGGCGTAAATGCGTCCCACAGGATTGAGAATTTCGGTTCTAATTGATCGCGAAAATCCGGACGGTCTTGATTTTCCGGGCCGTCCATTGTGCACGCGATGTCTCCTGTATTATTTAACAGCGGATTCGATCGTGGTGAGACAGGGGCTCTCAAGCATTGCGGAAGTAACGAGGTAGAATGCCAAATGGGAAAGATATGGTATCGTATGGGATCACGCAGTTTGAGAACGTCCGCCATGTACAGATGCAACGTACATATATATAATTCAACTGCGATGCAATATCCCAAATAATAGAAAATAATTAAACGAAGCATCGATGGCTTGTCGCTAATCTCCGTGCGAATGAGATCTACGCAGTCTCTCGCGTCGAGCGAAGTTCGTCTCGTTTCGAAGAAGGCAGTTCGCCTCTTCCCCAGACGCTAGATCCTTCGTATGCGTAAGCGTAAGCGTCAGCGTAAGCGCAAGCTCGGCGTACGATAACACAAATCAGAATCGTTGCACGAAGGTAGCGCCCAAAGGATCTTAAAGATACCAGGATTTAGCGAGCCTGAGATTTTCGGGATCCATGGCTCTCGGGATGCTGCAGAGTCCATTACTCTTTCTCTAAGACGGCTTAGCATATTGGATCGAAACGATTTCACATGAAATTACTGAGGATACGAAGATTTCGAGATTGTTCACGAATCCCCAAGGCGCGGGGATAATTCAAATTCAAGCAATTCACGCATCCCAGAGTCCACGGACCCGGCAGTTGGAAGCGAACTTCGCTGGAGCGGGAGTTACGAGCACGAGTTCCATCCTCCCGCGCGCACAGACATGACATGGTATGTACGCGCGAGTGCGTAACGCAGTGCGTAAGAAGGGTGCACTCCTTCGGTAACTCGCAATCAGTAACTGTGCTGCTCGTGAAAGCGCTCGTGTCGTCGCACGTCGGCGATGTTTAAACACACTTAGCTCACTCACCGAATGTTTCTGGACGGATTGCGTTTTCGTCGACCCTCTCATCTACATGTAATCAGACAGCACCAGGTTTGAGAGTGTCGGTGACACGTATGGCGTCTCCGCGACGGTTCGGTGTTCCGAGAACAATCGCGAGCGCGTCGCGAGAGACAGGATAGCTAGGCTATCGCTCGCGACAGCTAATGTTTGAGCGAGGAAGCACGCTCGCTTCGTGGAAAATTGATCCCTACGCTTCTCTAACTGTACCCCGGATTCGCGCGTCTAGATTATGCTGGCACGAATACGAGACTTCGTGCCGTTAACCACGTCAGACGAATGAAAGTTTTACAAGACGTCCGACACCCTGAGGTGACATTAAGATATCTACGCGGTAAATGCCAGTAAGTACGTGCCACTTTGAAACTTATCTACTCACTTTCGCCGTACTCCTTGACGCGAAGCTTCAGATTGTCCCTGGCCGATGGGAGGAAGATGGTGTCGTTGCTCATCTCCTTCAGCTTCGCCATCGTGTACGCCTGGTCCGCTATTACCAGATGTCGCTCCAATATCTGCTTCGTCTGTAAACGGATTACATATAATTTTTACAGTTGGACGTACATCGAGATCCTCTTGGATATAACTACTTGCGTTTTCAGAACTTGTGTATTCAGAAAATAGTAGAAATATAAATTTAAAAACATGTGCGGACTCGAAAGTGAAAAGGTACGGCCGTTGTAGAAATCCAACAAGACAAGAAGATTAAGGGATATGCAGTTCTGACGCGACGAATATAATCTCGGATATAAAAGTTTAAGAAAAATTGTAGCAATATGCATTTAAGAAGTTCACTCACGTGATAACTGAACTCGGGCATGAAGAGCTTTTTGGTGGTCGACGGATAATTATTCGCCGCGTCTCTCCAGGCGTAGTCGTGCGGGGCGAAGTACGTGAACCGTTTCGTCGTATCGTTTAACTGATCGTTAAATCCACGTCGCTGGCCCAGCATGTAGGTCGAGCTGAAAAAGAAGGAAGAAACATCGGCGATCAATCTCACGTTGACGAAACGCCGATGATTTTGCGGAGGTTGTAAAAATAACGCCTCATAACGACTCATCCGCGTTGCTTAAGTCGTTTTAATTGAATTTGGGGGGGCGGGGGCGTGCGAGTTAAGCATCGCGCGGAAATTTTTCAGCGGCGGGAATTGCGAGATGAGTAGACCGTGGTAACAACGCGATGTTTACTCTATTCTCGCTTCCCCGGGGGCTCTCTCACCTTCGCGCGCTGCCTCTTACGGGATTTAATCCGCCCTCTACTACTACGGAGGTTGATCTCCCCGCGCTTTATAAAGCCGCCGATCCCGCTACTCGTCGTATCTCTCTCTCGAGTCTCTACCTGCGGAGAACTCTCCACGCCCCGTCCACGGGTTATCAATTATAATTTTAAATCAGGGGATAATCCACAGCTTTCTTCGCGCGGAAAGCTGCCGACGGTATGACGGGGCACGATTGTTGGCCGGCTATTTGGATCAGCGTACATAAACAATCTACCCGGAAAACCTCGGTTTGCTGCTACATCTCAGACCTTCCCTGTAGACCCTAGCATCTAAATGCGGATCATCAGACTCCAGGAAATCTGGTATCGACAGATCTGTTAATTGTTGGATGTCATCCGTGATAAATTCTCATTTCATGAATGAATCTTCTAATCTTTCAGATTCTAGAACGACGATGAAAGTTAAGCGGGGCGAGTCGAGATGCTGCAGTGGAGAATACGACGAACCCGGTATGTTCCAGCCGAGTAATCTCGCCGACTGAGTTTATTTGCTTTTTGCGCGGCGCTTCGAGTGCCGACCGTTAAATTGGACAAGGAGGCAATATCGGCGCGAGGGGGGGAGTGCGCCCGGCTACGAATTTAATAGGCACGACGTGGTGCCCTTGCGAAACTATGCAATTCCGGGCGTAAGACACACTCCACGGTTATAGTTTTTTACCGTCGACGGCACCGGCGCGGGGTCGACGGGGTCCGCGGTAATTGGAATGGGGATTTGTTGCGTTATTTTAATTAAATTCGAACGAGAGGAGGAAAAGGGAGCGATGAGAGGGTTGGGCGAATCGTGCGGAAGAAAGGTTCGCGTCGGGGTCACGCGCGGATAAGATTCTCTTTCAGGAATGGATAAGGCGTGGTGGCGATGGCGCGTCTCGCGAAGATCGTATCTGCACGATCGTGGGTGGAGGAACACTCGCATGTGTTCGCGTGACCATGCTCACGTGTAGATCCAAGGACCAGCGCGAGAACCGTCCCCGCAATTATCGAGATAGTGATATTTCTTCTCGCGAGGGATGAATCGTCCGGTCATATCATTTCGTCGCGCGAATAGAAAATCGGAATCCTGTATTTTATTCCTGCGAAAGGAGGGAATACGAAATGGAGTGGAAATTCCGAGCGCGCCTCGGCGCAACGATTTACATAATTCTTGTTCACATTACTCTGGTACGTACGTAAAATTAAAGATTTAAATACAATGAAAAGGTGAGCTCATGAAATTAAATGAAATTACAAGTCGACTCTATCGGGATACGTATAATGGATCTTACGCGCCTCTTCGTCCGTTTTTCGTTTTTTTTTTTTTTTAATGCAACTAGCGCGACGCTCGAGATCTTTCATAGAACTAAGAGAGTCGATGATCCGAGTCGCTTTGCATAAAGATGAATAAAGATGAAGAAGATAGGGGACTTACTTGAGCATCGGATCGGTCCTGAGTTTGTCGAGCACGGTGGTGTAGGGTACCCCGAGAAGCCTGTCGATTATGTGGATAATCCCGTTGGTGGCGGCGATGTTGGGGGTGATGATGGTGGCGTTCACGCCGCCACCTTCCACGGTGACAGTTTGATTCTCTCTCGGTCCTTGCACCACGTTGAAGTAGAGCTTCTTCTTGTCAGCGGCGGTCGGCACCTGCAATAATCCGAGCAGGACTACGTGAAAGAAACGTTCATGGCGTTTTAAGAGTTACATCAAACATTGAAACTGCGCCGAAGAGCAAAAGGAAGAGAAATAAAAAAAAAAATCGTCACTCTTCGCGCACAAAGAAGATGCACATAGAAAAGATGCTACACAGAAAAAAGAATGTTCTTGTTTTGAAAATATCCTTATTTTTGAAATGTTAAATATTGAAATGAGAGCTATAGTTTCTTCAAGAAAGATATATTCTCATTAGTCAATAATTCTCATGAAATAAGAGAAAAAATTTCGAGCAGAAAATGACAATATTTTCAAGAATTTTTTAATATCATTACTAGGAAAAGTAATCATATTGTGTTCTTTACATGATTATAATATTGAATAAAAATATATATTTTTGTTGAAAAAAATTCAAGATTATCAAATTCTTTAAAGAAGATTAAATTATACATAAGCAAGAAAATATAATTTCCTACTTGCATATGAAACAATGATTGTTAAATAGAACTTAATCTGATACAGTTTTAATTACTGCAATTTAATTACTGTTTTAATTTGATACTAATGTTTAAAATCGTTTTTTTTTTTCTGTGTAATCTATACAACGAACGGATTGATTCTTCAAAGGCGTGTGATTTCTATCGCTTGAATCGTGCTGCGGATTTTGTCAACTAGATTAATAAATTTTAATTTATGTAATCTCTATAATTAAATTTCTATGATTAAAAAAAGACATTTTACTCGAGCGGTGAACGAGAGGTGAGCAGAGATTCGAGCGTAGAAATCTGTTCGAGATAATCAAACATGACTTCGTGCTCGTAACGCCTTCGGAGAATTGGCATATAAGTAGATCTCGTGCACAAACAGAAACCATCACACAGCACACACACTTAGCTTCGCAATCGAAGAGGCAATGGGAATTAAAAGTTATGCTCGTTTACGTTTCCCCGCACACATAGAGGTGGCACGAAGAAGTGAAGTTCGAGACGTCAGGCAGTAAGAAGTATAAGTTTTGTACGGAGTTATATACGTGCACGCGATCACATGGACAACACGCTAATAAAAATTGACGTGGAGGATCGGGAATCCGACGAAGAAAGCCGCGAGCAAAAGTCGGCGAGTCAAACGGTCATTATTCTATGTCTTTCTTGCGTTATTTGTGATTATCTTCATTGATGTGGTTTCCTGTAATCATCGTAGGATAAAGACCGGCCGTAGGATAAAATCAAACTGGCGTTTCGCCTTTGATGCTCGCGTGAAAAATGATACGATCCGTGCTTTGTAAAAGTAAACGTTTATTATACTGTAATTACGAGATGCGTCAAAGGGGAGTCATCAGCGCAACAATCTCCGGATGAAAATCGCACCATCGCGAGGGATGGAGCACGCTCCGGAGCACTTCCGATTCGTTTTCTTGGGCGGATATGAAATTTGATCTTAAAAGACAGCCGTGGCGCGGGATCCGGGGTAGCAATGGCGGATCGAAACGAATCCCTTCGATCCGCCGGATTATCCGAACGATGTGGCGTACGTTGTGCTTCAATCGGCAGTGCGAGTCTTTAACTTGCAAATATCGTCTGGATTGCAAATCGACATCTTCTCTTTCGAGCCTGCCGTCAGTCTCTCTCTGCCTCCTCTGTTTCTCTCTCTCTCTCTCTCTCTCTCTCTTCTCATTCGCTTCTCGGTCGTTGATGTCGGGATGGAAAAGCTCGGTATGGAGAGCACCAAGAGGCAACGATCCCTTTTCCGGCTGATCCAGCTCTCATGAATTTCCCGGCGTGCACTCAGAGCCACTTCCGGTTACTTTCCTGACGTTCATCCACGCCCGAGATCCACCGCTGAGAGGCCGAGAAAACTGTGTACGGGGTGTTTCAAAAGAGGTAACTGGGATCACATTTGTGTGATTACAGAGTGAGCCTGGGATTCGGAGTACTGTCTGGGAGTAAGAAGTCCTAAGGAACATCTTCAAATCCTGCGAGTTTCGCGATGTTGAGTCTGTATTGTTATCATTACTGCACTTTAAATTTAGATTGAAAGCGATTGTTAGAAAATTTTTTGATGCTTACAAAGATAGACTTTGACAAAAATATCGTCGGAGCAATAAATATGTTATTTCTCAATTAAAAATTCTGTTAGCTTATTAAAATTTTGACTGTACATACATATAACGTTAAAATTTGATTTAATAAATTTGCCTTGCCGTTTTGGCGAAAATATCTCATATGAATAAATAAAATGTTTTGCTGCACGACGGATTAAGCGTTTTAAGCTACTTTCTGCTTTAAAGTTAAACGCTTTTAATTTTATTGAGGTGTAAGAAGAAAACTCTTGAGCACTCATGCGATCAGTTCTTGATAAGCTCTCGCTGCTTACGATATGCCTACGCAATTAATTTCTTATCTGCGGCCATTCTTTCTATGCTCGCTGTTATCAATTAGCCGCGCGTAAAACCACGACGGAACTTTTATTTGCGCAGGAAAACGACGTCGAATAAATTAATTACTAATGTATGGATCGTAACAGAATAAATGACGCTAAAGCGGAAAAAGAAAAGCGAGCTCGACGTGGGAGACTGAAATTGATTTATCTCTTTCTGGATACGATCTGAAACCCACGCAAAATTTATATTTTATCAATATCCGGTCATCTTTGCGAGTCAGGCTTATCAGGGAATCTGATTTAACTGGATCTCTCGCATATTTATAATACAATAAAATACCCAACTGTGTCAGGAGAATTCTAGACAGCGGATATTTTTATAATTCCAGAGAAACCTGAAAAATCTAAAGAGATCAAATCTCTGTAATAATATTTTAAGTAACGTTCCCGAAATGGTTTTAAAACGTTTATTTAAACCGGTTAAAGTTACAGATCTCGCCTTATCGAAGGAACGAGAGAGAAAGATAGATAGATAGATAGATAGCTTAGAAAGAGAGAGAGAGGTAATATTTGAGTAGATGAACTTTAAATAACTTATGCTTAAAATATGAGCATGGAATGGGAGAACGCTGGTAGGAAGAAACGGGGAAATACTTTCGCGGCGAAATCGCGAATAAAATTGAATTTTATGTCGCAGCCCAGCCCGACACGTTTCGCGGCTCCTCCTCTATTGGAAGTGCTTTATCATTTCATCAGCGTACGAGTGGTTCTTCCGAGGCGTGCATGGGCACGTGGTGGCACGAGGTATAAAAGCGGTGTAAAACATATCTCGGCGATAAATTAGTGCGCGGGTGCGTGCAGTGCTTAATGCAAATCGGACCGGATAAAAAAAGGAAATAGGGAGAGAGAGAAAGAAAAAGAAAATAACACCAAAGAATCGCGCGTATGTACGTGAAAAGCATCGTGCGTGCGTGCATTGATGCAAAGCACATTTTTCCAGAAGGGTTGCTTGCTTATCGTACTTTTGGACGGGTGTTATTAATTATTTTTCCTTCAGACCCCGACGCGACTGGTTTTAATGCAAATTGGTCTTGTCGCGAATGAAAAGAACTATATCCTTCGTTTCGTGACACAGAAACTTGGGGTGCAACGTTACATGAAATGGCACGTACATTTTTGTGATTTTTAAACGTTTTTAATTTAATTTAATCAATTTTTCGGGGGACTGGCTTGGACGAATCTCGGGACTTTGACGAAATTAGACGGAACGAAGGGAAGGATGAGGGGTAGGTTTTGAAACGTCCTAATCAACGGGCGGTCACGCGGCGGCGGCCATGCGAAAATGTCACGCCGCGCAGGTACTGCAGCGTTGTTTCCGATTAAGGGCGATTTACCCTTTGTTTACCATGATTAATATATACACCGTTGCGCAGTGCATGAGGCTCGGTAGAGTCAATATTGGTACGCATGTCCGTGCAGTGCGTGCAGCGCAGTAAATAACGGCGATATTACCGATCGATGCGCCATATAACTAGCAGCAATTAGCGAATCGGCATTAGCGCACCTGTTCATCGCGTATGCGCGCGCGCGCGCGTGCTTTTATGATAATCCATTCGCAAATTAATTAATAACCCCGACCCGACCCCTGTCGCGCCGATGGTACCGCAACGGTATTAAATCGCATCGCACCGCCGTTTCTCATTTTCCCGTGAATTCGATGATGAGATTTAGCATCTGATCGCGAAACGCGATATGGTCGCGTGATTTTTCAACCATTCTGCACGACGATGTACTTGACGTCGCGAACGAGGCGAACGATCGCGCAGCGACATTACACGATTGTATCCTCCATTGCAGCCGCGTGCATTCCGAATGTTTATTTATACTAATCGAACGTTAATTTATTAACGAGCGGATGGAGTAATTAAAGCCAACATCCCGTATTGGCGTTGCTGAATGATTGAAGCGGCTCGATGGATATTGAAGTGTAATTAGCTGTATCGGAGATTTCGCGTAATTGCGTTCATGGCTCGGGGAGTCGACGTTGCGAACGGTACGGCACGACGCGATCGAGATATCGATGAGTTGGAACGCGCTAGATTTGTAGTCGCCACTAGCTGTAATTATTAATTTTACCGCGTACCAGCACCCTCTCTCTCTCTCTCTCTCTCTCACTTGCTCTCTTTTTCCCCCATCCCTTCATCGTCGAGCTCGTAAGTCACCGCACGGTGCTTTCCCACGAATTCGATCCAACTGGAAAATTAATGCGGGCGCGTTACCGCGCTGAAAACGCTCGTTCCGCGCGACCATTCATCGGCGCACTCCATCGGGGGAGTTGGATCTCGATACCCGCGAACACGAGGCCCGCGATCTTTCCGACGATCGATAGGTATCGCGTTCTACTTAGGAAGGAAACTTCCGCAACGTTAACCCCTTCGACTTCGATTCTGACGCGAAAGACCTTGTTTCACTTTATTCTGTCTATCTTTCCGGAAGATCGCCAAATATTCGGAGAGTTCCTGTCACGGATGTTTTCCCGCGAAGACTCAGGTCCGCGAGACGCCTTAAGCGAACTTCGTTTCGTCGATTCGTGCTTCGCGAGCGCGGCCCATTAATATTCATTGTTATTTGAAGCTCGGCAACGGAGAAACGAATTAGATTGCCTTCGTCGAGCGCGCGACCGGCCGGGAAACGTTTCCAAAAAGGAATATCCTCCCGGCCCCGGCTCGCCAAGTTCGTGCATCGAAATCGAATTCCCCGCGACCATCTGGATGCGGAAGTTCCGGAAACTTAACCGTGAAGAGCGCGGCACGGGAGTTTCGAAAATAATACATATTATATCGGAAACGTGCAAGCCGAGACTACGGATACCGTAGACAACCGTGGAGACATGTACCGCGAGGTAACGAGAAAGCGAGGACGTTCTCCGCCGCCGCCGCCGCCGCCGCCGTCGCCGCGCCGGAAAGGAAACGCTGGAAAGCGCGGGACGCAATGCTGCTTTACATTTTCTTTCGCTCCACGAGTTTTCCCGCAGGATATTAGACGCTACTCTGTTTTCAGACGCTTGCAGAGCACGCTTCGCGAAATAAGGTGACGCTCGATTATTCTGTGGTTTATGGCCTGATTCCCTATTTACAACAGCGGTAAAGTGCAGCGTGAGTTCGGGGAAACTCTTTGAGAAACAACGTTCTACGGGGAATTTCGTTACATCTTGGGATTCTTTATTGAGAGAAAGCTGCGACTTCATTATTACTAAATTAATCTCAGAGAGAGAGAGAGAGAGCAAATGGCGCAACTACTGTATAGTGTCTCAAATACTGGAAATCCAATATTAAATGCTTTTTTAATTAAAATATTAAAGTTTAACATTTAATGAAATGTTATAACAATAAGTAGTCTTGTTAAGAATTCAATTAAATGTTATGCCATTACATTGTTATAATTATGTCATATCAATTAAATTAGCTATGTGATAATATAATGTGTACGTTCAAAAAAGCGTATATTGAATTTTCAATATGTGGGACGCTGTCAGTAATTGCGCTATTTATCTCATTCGTTGATTAATTCGGAAATAAATTTTTCGGAAAGGGAAAAATTATTTCCGGGATCGGAAATTGAAAGTCGCTTTAATCAAAATTGGTCTTGCTCTTTTATAGTATCGCGCATTAATATTAGCGGCGCGGATTATTATATCCGATTCCGATGTTACATTTGTTTGTTTGAAAGCTGTAAAGCGATATCGCGCGGGGGTTTCCATTGGCGATACCACGTCGCGTCGGCGTATTTTCCGACCGAACATTTGCGTGATGCGATTCGCCTCGCGATTTTCCCCGCCGCGCTCTCGTCTCGTCCTCCCTTTTTTTTCGCGAACCCGCGAGGCGCAATCAGCCGGGCATGATTTTTCACCGCGGATTTGCGAGACGCGTCGCACCGGCGGCACCCTATAAATTCGGCAGTGCGTACAGATAACGGGCAAATCTGCAAACAATGTTGCAGAGCCAATAAACTCGTCCGGAGCCATACGAGGGCGTTTTCAGGAAGGAATTTATCGGTTTTGCGAGAGAATTATCCCACAATTGTCCCTCAGCTTTCTCTCGCTCTCTCGTGGATTCGTACGTACAGGTGGTATCGTAACGCTAGCAATCAATGTCGCTAATAACGAATAAGATTAATATACGAATCGTCGTGCGTGTCGGAAAGAGCGACGCAACGTGAGCGATTACGCATCTCCATGTTGATTTTCCTGGCGCATCGCGATTACCGGTATTTGCTGCTTCTCTCTCTATATATAATGTAATTGAGTTTTCGCGTGCGTTAACGAGACGTTTTCGAGCGGCGTGGAAAACGCTGTGCGACGCGTATGATTGATAATGCGGATAACAACGTAGCACGTGCGATTATACATCTATGAAACGTCTCGTCGCGTCGCGTGCGAAAAGAACGATGATAAGCTGATCGAAAGATTCGAAACGGAAGATCAATGGAAAAAGAAAAACTCGCGCACTCGACTGTCCATGATCGTCTCAAATATACTCGTATATAAACGGCGTCTGGAATGAAGGAGGTTCATGCGACAATCGCAATTTCGTCGTCGGTGAAGATGTTCTCGACTCCGTAAAAATAAGCGAAGGCAAATGGCGAGGGGGAAAATGTGCGGGAGGGGCGGGATGGGTGGAAAATGCAGGAGCCGGCAGAAAATTGCCAAGAGCTTTTTGTTATTCCGACGAAAAGTTCCGCCATGCTGATTGGATGATAATGAGCCTCGAAAAGTGCGAAAACGAACCGGCGTGCCGGTCGACTTCGAGGAAAGTTTAAGAGCGGAACGACGCCCGGCGCGCTGTTATGACATCAGGAGGCGTCTCCTCTCTCTCCCGCGGAACTTTTTTTATCTTCCAATCCACTTAATCCGAGGAAGCCCGAGCTTCCTTATCGCGCCCGGCCAGGTGAGTTCGCTTCCGTCCCCGCGTCCGTCGTCGGAAACTCCTCGCAAAAATACGCAATTATCGTTACATCCTATTATCGACGTAACGGCAGAAATCCATTCCGCGGACTGTCGAATTTCGCCGCAATTTCATTCGAGTCCTGCGTTTCCCGGTATACGGGGTGACGGAAAAGTCGGCGTCTCTCTTTCGATGGACGAAACGAGTCGCACGCGATGTCTTTGTAGCCCACTCCCTTACGATATATCGCGAAATACAGAACTGTGAGGTAAAAATTCGTTCGCTGTCGTTGCGGCGAACGCGTCAGGTCTCACCCGCTAAATTTCAATGATGACTTGTCGGCCACCTCGTATACCGTGTATCGCGGCAAGAATAGAAATCTCTTTGGCGTTCGATTACTAAAGCTATTGGCGGGGCGAGATTTATTGACGCTATCGATTGCCGAATGCCCCGGCGCGGCGTGTTAGTGTTGGAAATGTTAGCTCGTATTCGTTTCGCGCTCGTAATACGTTCAACATCGAAAAACGCATGAAAGCGGACAGTGCGAATGGATGCAGATAGAGCGTTTGCGAACAGTTCACGTTGAAAAAAAAAAAACAAAGAGAAAAAGAAGAGAACACTGAAAGCTGTATGAATCTGTAATTACCCCGCCGGTATGCTGCTTTCCGCCAAATACGGTTTTTATCTTTGTAAAAAAAAAAGACTGCGTTAATCAATGTATTAATATACCTCCACTGATTGTATGATTATACTTTGACGATATGTCGAGCTTCTGGTAAGAATACGTGGAGAAAAAGTTTTTTTAAATAAAGCAATGTGTGTTATATATGTTAAGAAAACGTTTAAACGAGATATGAGATGAGTCTTACATTTTATCGTGATTACCTACTTGAATAAATAAATATATATTTAAGCTCACGAATATGATTGAAGATAAGCAAAGTTAATATTTCAGGCACAATATTTTATCTAATGTACAAGTGACTCGAAAATGGAGCCCGATTTATGTTACAATCTTATGTTAATCTCGTCGCAATTTTATTTCGCACGCAGAGAGAAAAATGGACTTACTTGGCTGACGCTCTTGTCCTTGATCTTCTCGAGGGTTAGTCGCTCCTTGACGTAGTGGAGCTTGAGGATTTCCTTCATGCGGTTCTTGTCTTGCAGCATCTGCTTCACACCCGGCTCGTCCAGCGCGGCGTTGCTGGGCGCGAAGAGGGTAACGTCGTTCAGGTGACTGATGGAGCTCATAATCTCGTCCCCGAAATCGCGGATGGTCTCGTAAAACTTGTACACCGGTCCGTCCTCCTTTTCCTACACGGAGAGAAGAGACTTCTGTCGATCGGTTACGCATTGCTTACCGCGCCTCGGTTCTACGAGGAGCCGTGTCGAGAAAAAAAAAAACGAGAAAAGCAAGAGAAAAAAGAGAAAGAAAGAGAAAAAAAAGAGGGAGAAAGATGACATCGAGATTACTTATGGGGGTCGATGGCGTCCAATTTCGGGCCAAAGTCATCAACGTTCCATTACGTGTTAATCAAAGGGAGGAAGAGACAGATTAAGGAGTAACGGAATTTTATATGAACCATGCCAAACCTTTGGATGCCATTTACTCTCCAGAGGGAAACATTGGGAAGTGAGAGAGATAAAAAAGAAGTTGGAGAGAGGACTCGAAGGGAAGTTGGACGATGAAGAGACAAGTCGACGTGCGGCGCGGAGTTCATCAAGTCCTCCACTTTCGTTGCGGACGATCCTATAGTATCCTCGATGAAAATTGATTTTCGTACTTAATTGTCTGTTATACTCGGCGAACCGTACTTGAAGCGATTCCGACTAGAGTTCCTGTTCGGAGTCGCTTAGAGAACTGATTTTTTTTACCTAGTCCCCTATGCGTGTTCGTGAATGACATCTACCAGAAAACAAGGAGGCGTGAAAACATAATCTCGAAAAATAAAATCCTTTGTGGGAGGCGACGAGAATTGTGCCCGAGGAGGACGCTAAGAGATCCCCGAGAGATCGCTTAAAATGAAAAATACTTGAAATTCAGAGTGCTGGTCGCGCTCGCGAGACAGAAACCGTCGCAATTAGATCGACGTAACGAACTTGAAACTCCGTGCAACTCGCGCCGCGAGGTAGAGACGGAATGAATTACTTATGGGAAAGACACAGGATGTAAAGGAAAAGAAAGCGTGGTAACGGGACGTGACCGTCAGTGGTTCACGGAAGCGGCAACATTACGTGACGCACATAATTTTCGTTCTTCGCACGGAGTAGCGATCGCGGTTTTCTGTACAGACAGGAGGAAGATCAGGCAGCACGATCAAATTTTGGAAATTAAGCTTTAGTCAACTCAAAGAACCAAAAAATTATGATCGACCGAATTGGGTTGTAGAATGAAGTTACTTGGTAGAAGAGTAACGAAATATAAATTTTGATAGGGAGCTTGATATCCCATTGGATAAACAAACAAAACTTATTAGATAGAATGTTAGAACGTGATTTTTCGATAATACATATAAGAAGCTGAAAATATTCCGCGTTATAAAATGCGATATGTCAATACTTTATCCATGTCGATGAAGATGCACACTGAGATATTATTTAAAAAATTCGTCTTTAAAAATGTCAATGTATCACATACAAAAAGAGGTCATATCGAAAACTATTAATTTGCCTTTCCTGTCTTGCATAACATGATAAAATCGCAAATTTAAGATGGCTTTAAAAAATGTCTTAGGGGAGTAAAGGTAAGTCGTAAATGAGTCATAACTCGGCAAGTACTTGTTTTAAAGCGCTGTTCTTTTGATAAATCTCAACTGGAGATCGCGTATTTTCCGACCTACACGAGACATTTGGGAAGAAATGAAAAATTTAGACGTGTAACTCGACAGGGAATGGTTAAAAGATAGATTTTTCTGCTTAAAGATCTCGGTGAGAGAAGCATGAAAAATCTTACGTGCATTTCTCGTGAAATACACGCTTTACGAGATATCGTAAAGAAACTGCTACATGTTAAAAATTTCGCGAGGTCGGGAAGAATAACACAAAAGTTAAAACGGACATCTCTCCATATGCTCGTACTCGAACTTCTGTTGGATCGCATTACACTGGAAAAAAAACCGGGAAGGTAATTAACGAGGCGGCAGTTAGCTATTCACGAGCCCGCAGCTTCGATGTGGTTCTCGGTGTCCATAGACGAGCTTAATGAGAGAGAATGACCGGAAAAAGAGAGAGGGCGAAGGGGAAGAGGATTTTCGGCGCGAAATGAATGCGCAGGCTAAGGGGGAAGGAGAAAACAATAGGGAGAATAGAGGAAATCCGATCATCGTGTCTGAAAAATCACTTTCGGGCGTTTCTGATTTACGCAACAGACGACGCGCGCGCGCGGGAGAGAAGTAATTCCCTGGATTTTTCTGCAGCTGAGAACAGAGGAGTGCATACAACTACTTTGTTGATATAGAGGAGCGCATGTTCATTATAATGCCGAAATCAAGTAACGAAGTAAGGTCAAAGAAAAATATTTGAAAATGTATGTTTGCCCCGAGAAATTCTCGACTTCAATCGTTACGTCTCTGTCTCTCTCTTTCGGCACGTACGCGAGTGCAAAATTACACGATTCTCATACCGGTCGGATAATATTACTAAAAGGATGGAGTTTATGCACCCTCGGGTTAGAACAACATCGGCTTTCGAGCAGGAAAAATCCGCGGAAGTCATTTCTCCCCTTTCCCGTGTCCGCCAAACGCCGTCGGCATTTCCCTCGTGGCACGAAACTCTCTCTTTTCCGCGTTTTCGCTTCCCCCCCCTGCCCCCACCGCTTATTTATTTCACTCCCTTTCCACTCATCCTTCTTTTTGCTCGTCCCTCGTTAATCTCTCTTTTGCAGGTTCGAGACTCGAGGCCGATGGGAAAGCCGGGAAGTAACGAAAAGGGGGATTAACTAGGCATCTGAAGGCGTTGAGGGAGAAAAGTATTGACAAAGAACTAGAAAAGAGAAATGATACAGACCGACAGATAAGAGATAGAGAGGAAACGGGCAGAGTCGTAATAGAAGTTGATCGGCGGTCGTTAGCCGGGTTATCTATCCGAACGGGCGAGAAGGGCGAGTTTAATAACGATACATGGCTACTGCTATGGTTTCCTATGCCGGGATAAATTAATAAAAATGTAGGAGGCGACATGGCTCGCCCGTGTGGCGGTACTCTTTTCCGCAACTTGAAATCGTATCGATCGGCGAAGGCTCGTTCCTCTATTTTTTTCCTCTCGCCGACTCCGTTCTTTTGTATTCAGAGCATCGAACCGTGAAGTTGTATACGTGTCGGCGAACTTTCCGTTCTGGAGCAAAAATACATCTCGGAACAGTACTGTCTCGAGTAGCACGTAGCCGAGATTGTCGGTGATTCTGAGATTTCTTCGCGGATCTTTAATTATTTCAAGGATTTTGGATGTTCATCGATCTCGCGGATTATGATCAATGAATTTTTGTATTTACTTTGACTATCTTTTATTAATGAAATCATTTTCACCTCTATTTTGATTAGATGCGATGTGCTCCTTTTCGTCGTCCTTTATCATTTTATTCTCTTTCATTTCATCCCTAGTTTGGCGCGTCGCGGTTATATTGAATTTATTTCTTGGACTTGTATCGCATTTTCTTTTCTTCTTTTTTTAAGAACGGATCAGCGGAACGAGATTCCTCGATCGCATTTTCATATAAATGGCGTAGATTCGGCCGTAGATTCTACTACTTGTGTATAAGGATCTAAGTATTCAAGGATCAAACGATCCATCGATTTTTCCTGAATGTGTCGGAACCCAAGGATCTCGATTCCGATCGTCCGAATCTAAGGATTCAGCGAGAGATTCAGCGTTCCCGAAATCCATAGAATTCGAAGTTTCGGAGATCTTCGGCCTGGGGAAGTCCGAACATCCAGGAATCGAACGATCCGCGAATCCAGCGAATCCCGAGGAGCATTCGAGGCATTTGAAGATTCGAAGCCTTGAGAAATCCGGATGCGTCCAAGGATCGTTGGATCCGCGAATCCGTCCGCCCTCCGGCGACGAGATTGGCGTCTGAAAAGTGTCGTGTGTATTCGTAGGTCTCATGATGAGAGTTCATTTAGTAAGTACTTACGATGCCCTATACGACATGCAGAGTCCAATAGAGACATGCAAAGCACCACAGAATAACATCATTGAGTCAATATAAAGGTAGTAAACACATGTACACAATATTGATCAAGAAAAAAGGAATAAAAAAAAAAAGAAAAAAAAAAAGAAAGATCGTTACACGACCGTACGAGTACAGAGAGGGGGATCACGCGCGCGAGACTCTCTTTTTATCTCGGAGCACGCGCGGCTCCTCACGCGACTCCTCTCCGGAAGAGAAATCGATCCTCCATCCTTCGCTCGTTTCTCCCGAGGACGTAAAACCGTTTGAGGTGCACGTTCTCCCCCCTGTCCCCCGTCAGCGGAAAAGATTGATCGCGCTACCGCTATTTTTCCTAGTTTTTTTTTTTCTACCCGCTATCGTCGATATTCGGGAATTAATATCGCTTGTAAATTGATCGAACGACCGTAGAAAGTAAGCTATTTTGCCCGCTACGGTGAGCCGCGCGAGGTTTAATTAGTCACTGATCACAACGATCAGTCATTTGCAACTGCGATTAATCGGGCGATTCATTCCACGGTCGAATTGCCCCGTCGCGCTCGTCGCGAGCGCGACGGCGCGATTTTTCGATGGAGGGTCCTCCGGCGTATTGTAAATTACAAGTCGAGATTATCAGGAGGTAATTAATAGAGGGGCGCGCCGCGGAAATTTAGTGCGCTCAATGCGCCCGGACGGGCAATTACGATAAACGTCATTTCGCATGAAAACGACGGTATCGCTACACCGCGCCGCTACGATATCATCGTGAGTAATGGCAAGACGACGACGCCGCGAGCTTTGCTCTTCGTGTCGCGGAAAATTTCGTTTTGCCCCCCGCGGCGGAGCGCTCGCGGGGAAGCTAATTGTGATCTATGGGGTCCCCGAGGATTTCTATCGAGACGCTCTGTTCGCAATTAACGTTCCATTTCGACCTAGCGCACGAAAGAGACAGGGGGCTGCAGCTATCCGGGGGAAATACTTTCGCAAATCACAGTCGATCGCTCGGGATTGTTAGATGGATCCGATGGTTCCGGGGGATCTAAGGACCACAGAGCGGTCCGAACATCCCGCTGGCGCCGGCTCCCCCGAAAATCCCGAGATCTCTATTTAATTCCCTAGTTAGACTATGCATTAATTGTAATTGCGGGTGCCCTAAGGGAGACGTATACGAGCGGCGGGAGTTGTTTTCTCAAGGAATTTAGCGTCGACTTTTCTTTAGCAGGGATTTAATTCAAGAGCGCTTACCGCGAGCGCTCTTTAATTTTCATTCTCTCGAAGAGAGCTCGGGAATTAAGTCCGAGATTATGCGTTCGCTAAAGAAAAATGGACTGAAAGTTGCCTGGCAGATAATACTCCCGCGGCCGATACGCATCTCTCTCGCGGGGCATCCTGCAGCCAACGATAGAGCGGGATAGATTAGGCGTGATGAGATGATTCGAAAAGGGAGATGAATGGTAAGAGCGTTTATGATCGAATGCACTGATAAAATATGTCACGTGAGATCGTGGGCTATGCCGTTATGTGAATGTCGCGAGGGTCCGTATCATGATCTGTGAGAATCATGGGAAATGCGGCTTCCCCAACTTATATACCTTTACACGCGCACACACACGCCGAAGGAAGTTTTGCCCCGCTTCGCTTATAAATCTTCAGTATCGCATGCGACGAGAAGTAAGCGAGGCGAAGTAATCTGTCTATAAATAACGGTGAAAGATCTCTCACCTTTCCCTCCCCCCCCTCAAAGCTTTGTATCCCCGCGGATTCTGAGCATTTCTAAACTCCCTGGGTTCTTCTCCCGCGTCCTCGGATCTTTGACGAGATCCTTAGATCGCTAAGAAAAAAAATCTGCATTTTTTTTAAATCTCGTGCTAAACGATTTAGATTTAAATCCCTGATTATCCCCATCTTTTTGATCATCGTGTGTCGCAACTTTTGAATTTTCACACATTCTTCACTTTTCTCGCGTAATAAATCCTTCGATACCTTCCGACAGCAAGATGATGCCAAACTTGATCGACGTGTGTATACGTGTGTCGCGTAAATCGGTGCTCTCGTCCTCGACGGCATGCGGCATTCATAGGACTAACACTCAGCATAGGACTAACAAATAGCAGTGCCACGTGCAGTGCGTTGCTGTCGCTAAAAGATCTCATCCAGTCGCGAGTCAGTATCGTAAAGTCGCGCGTTGTAGTCATCGTAAAACTGCTCTTAGCATCGTACGAGCGATGCACGCGCAGTACAGGGATAATACACTTCGAAAATGAATTTTTTTTTATGGCACATTCGAAGCACTAACTTCTCAGGCGGCGAGAGCGTTGGGCGAGAAAGGATGAGGGCTGAAATGCGATCGGCTCGCGAAAAACGCTTCGCTCTCTCGCTACGACTCTCTGAAAATTATGGCTATTTACAAAGCACAACGATTGAAGAGTGGCAGTCTCTTTCAGCGAAATCAATATTACACGACTACGTTGCGAATACGCGGAGATGTGTTACTTATTACAGCTTTATACGCGTAATATACAACCGTGTAATGATTATGCGTAATAATCATGTGCATGCGATCGGCTCTCGAGTGCGTACGCGTGCTCGCTATATTAATCTTCCTTGGAAGATAAGGACGGTGCATTCCCCAGGCGGTAGCTAGTAATTTGTACGAGAGCTGCTTCCAAGTCATCAGTCAGAACATGAGAATGTGACTGTACACCCCGTCCTGCTTCTGAACACATTCCCATTGTTCTCCTTTAACCCGAGAATAGTCATCTACTTTTTTTTTCACGTAAAACGATTACCTATTCTATAATTTATTTGAGATTGTTATGAATATAAATTATAATAGTATAGTCAATATTTTTTTTTAAGTAAAGAGAAACGAAATATAACAAAAATAAATATGGATTCTCGATCAATAACGAAAATTACACGGAAAGAACTATTTTGGTAAAGTATCTAAAATTTTAACTCGATATAGTGGAAGTTTTGTCGGACTATTAAAATTATGCAGGACGCTCAAACTGATTGCTGGAATGTCAAAACTTATTGCTCAACATGTTTGAACATCCTTCATAATTATTTTAATAGTCCAATAAAATTATTTGGATCTGCATCTAGCTAAAGCTTTTAGATACTTTAACACAACTGTTCATTCTGTGTACTACATTAAGCTTCATTTTCTCATTGTTAGAGTGTAAATACACAAAATACTTCGGATAACTATTCCCGAGCTAAACTTAGTGTATTCCGGTTTGAAAAATTCACACTCGTTTATTTATTTACACAAATAAAGAGGCGCCTATAAACGATAATCTTCGTGATCTTATCGAATGTAAAAAAAAAAGAGGAAAGAAAAGAGCCCGGCGTTCAGAGGTCCGAAAAGCGCCGGGAGGGCCGAATTCAATCTTCATCAGGAAAGCCATTACAACCGCGAGGAACGAAATTCCACTCGTAAATCCTTTATCGTCGCCGCAACGCCGGACGGAGGAGATCCTCCCTAAATCCTACTCGATCTCGCGTTAGAAATCCGAACTCGATATATCACGGTAGCCTTCGTACATTATTAGACACGCTCGACGGTCAGCGGCGGTTTGGCGGTTACATCGATTTACGGGATCCAATCGCGCGGCTCGCTCGCCCGCGCTCGCGACGTCTCTTGTCAAACCGTCGGAGTAACGTTGTAACGTCGTAATGCCGTAACGTCGGGTTGAAAATTTACGCCCCGTACTCGTAGTCGCGGTAGAGGCGCCGTACGAGCGTTTAAGTCCGCTTTTAAGGGTCTCGTAAAAGCCTCCCACGGACACGCGCGGAGCTCTTCATCGGCCGTGTAACTCTTTACTAGTCAGCCAAATGACTGTATTATGGTTTGATAGTCCCAGTTATGTCCGCGAGATACACTCGAGTTGCACCTCGCGAACGTCGTGCACGCCCCCCGAGCGGCGTCGCGACGCGTTTTACGACGTCCCCGTCCTTCCGATGCGCATCCGCGATTCTCCCAGGAACTTTCGGCCGTTTTATCGCAAACGGAAAGTTTCTATTTTGACCGTCGTAAAGGTGCATCTTTCGTGATCGAAGGGTGGTATGACAGAAAGTCACGCAACACGTATAAACCCTTTTACTATAGAGGTAACGACTCCGGAAAAGTTTCTCTAAAAAGTCAAGCTTGAAGTTTTTTTTATCAATATCTTGACGCGTTCAGATGACGTGCGAATGATATTTGAGACAGCAACTGAAAGGCTGTTAGATGACAGAAGGATAATAGCTCGGCGTTCAACAAAACGTGGATTCAGCGATTTATACAGGGTTTTAATATCGGAAGTGACTAATGCGTCACACCTTGTCGGCTTTGCGTAGGATAAAAATAGCCTTTTAAAGTTCGCGGATACGTTTATGTCAGCGCTTGCGTTTCCCAGATTATTAACGCGTCATTAGTGCCGGTGTACATTGTTCCGAGCGACACAGGGAACACGCATTTACGATAAAAACGACCGCGAGCTCTAGATTGGCCATGTGATTGAGCATGAATAAAGTTATTAATGACACGGCCGATTGTCGAACATTTATGTCACCAAAATGCGAAGCGTTACTCTGTTTAACAATTAAGCATCCCGATTTAATTGCACGCGTTTGTGCTACCGTTCGTACAAATTACAATTTTGGGCGAAATTATTGTGGTGGGGATCTCAAACTCTTCTTCTCATTGAAAAAAAGAGCTTAATAATAATAATAATCAAGCTTTGATGGAATAATTTTAATTAAATGTTTCATTAATTAACCAAATATTTAGTATTATTTAATTATTATATTAAAGTAACTAAACAGGATAACAGTAACCAATCGATTGCCAAACTAAATATTACTAAATATTCGGTTATATTAATCGAACATTTAATTAAAGTTATTTTACTGAAGCTTAGTAACTATCATCTAGGCTTGAATATTATTATATTATCGAATTCTGTTTTTCAATGCTCTCTCACCAAATCGGAACGACGATTAAAAATAAAATCTATTCATTCGATTTCAATACGAGCTGCGTGACTTTCTCGCGTTTCGCATGGGGTCGCGTATCGAAGCGCAAATAATCCCGCGAGCTATTGTTCGCGATTTATTTAAAAAAAGTCAGATATCACCGCGATTTCGCTTCCGTCCCGGAGAGGCACGGAGAGTACGCCCCCGGAACTCCGCGCGAACTTTCTTCGACCGGACGCCTTTCTTCCGAGATAAAGCCACTGTCGACACGCGGCATGCAAGAAGGCAGCGCGTTTGCATTCCCTCTCTCGATGAGGTACGATTCTCTCGAGGTGAGATGCTGAAATTTACGACGCTTGTTTGGCGCGAGCGGGCGAGTCTCGTCTTCGCTGCGCCTTCCGCCTGGCGGACCCACGCGAGGGAGAGACAGATAAAGAAAAAAGGGGGAGCTTTTCCGCGGACTTTTTTTCGTCGCGGCATATTTCATTTCCCCGAGACTTCCCGTGTCTTCTCCGCGCGGCGCGTCGGAACTCGAGCTTCCTTTCTTTAGGATTGTAAATGGCGAACGACCGCGCTGAGTAATGAATCCAGAAGGATCCTTGTTTCAGGTGGCAGACAATCACTCAGCACTCGAAACGCGGGGGAGGAGGGCCGAGGGAACTTTAAAAATCTCAGGACACGGGAACTCGCGCGAATGCCGGGATACTCTGCGGTCTTCGAGTGATCCGAGAATCTTGGATTCTGCGGATTCGTTCGGTGGAGAGCTCGACAAGAGACCGCAACGTAAAACCGCAACTGAAACAACAATCTCGCCACCGTAACGTTTATTCGACCTTTTTTTTTTCCTGCGACTGTTCAATGGAGAGATTGGGATTCTATCGACGCGACGAGAATTACTGACATGCACACACCGTGTCGTATGTACGCGTGTGTGTTCGTGTGTGTATGTACCTCTATTTATGCATCCAGACTATGTCCTCGTTAACGCGCGTACGCATACGCATAACAGTCTATGAAGCATGCGTTTCTACAACGAGGATCATACGTTCTCTCTGCGAGGCTCGCAGCGTGCGAGTGCAAATCGTGTGCGGAGGCGCGATTTTCTCCCTTTGGATCTTGGTCGGGGATCGGTTAAAGGGATCGGGTACATTTGGGGGTAACCGTCCGCGAGCGCATCGCGATCGATAATACACAGTGCCCATTAATGCCCGCTTCCATCAGTTAACTGTACGCGTCGGATAAAAAATTCTTCTCTGAGAGATGAACTATTTACAGCTTAATTATAATCTCGAAAATGTTACCCGACGTTCGTGCTTTGTGTAACAAAAATGTTGTTAAAACTAAAACGGCCGTAATATTCACTCTAAATGGGATGTCGTAGAAGTAGCGCATTTTTCCCGATTACAAATTCACGTTTGTGCGATCGATATCCAAGTGATGAAAATTTTATCAAACACATTTGCTGTTTAATTTTCGAAACCAAACACGTTAATAAATTACGCAATTAAAATTTTAGCAAAATAATTTCAATTATCCAAAGATTAAAATTTAATCGATCATTTTTCTTATCTCCAATTAATTCATTAAATCTTGTTGGAAACGGCTTCGAAATCGTTATTATTTTTCAAATCTGCTTTTACTATTTGTGATTCTCGGAGGGTAATCTTTTGCAAAATCCTATGTATAATACTGAAAACAAATGAGTAATAAGCGATAACATAAATATGTTTTGTCTCCCAATTAGAGAGCGTATTCATTAAAACCGTGTTACGTCATTCTCGTCCTCGTTACTCTCGCATTTTACTCACGTTCTAAAACTCGTACACGAGTGACCCGCTCGCGAACATTAACCCAAGTTATTAGTCCACTAAGCTGCACGTAAAAAGGTCACGATTGAACATTGTCCGCGCGTAATTCCAACTTGCCGCACTGCGAAGTCGGTCAAATTCGACTTTTGGTTCATCGACAAAATTAAAGTCTTATTTTCGAAGAGAACAAAAAAAAAACACAAAACCTCTTAAAAATAAACTATCATCAGTAAAATATGAAATTGTGTTTCTAACAAATTTTTAAGGATGTTTATGACAAGATGATAAAAGTCTCTTGCCTTTTTATTATTTTACGATTTCATTCACTAGGTAAATAAATTCTGAAAAATTCTGCATTTGTTTTGACAAATACAGCATATTAGATTTGCTAATTCATGGTTGTGGAAAGCTCATCTAATGACTTTAAAACAACACACGTTCACATTTCACAATTTATCTTATCCCTTCAAATTATTTTAGAATTTTAATTTTAATCAAATATTTCTGATGATTCGAATATCGATCGCTAAAAATCTCTAAAAAATTCAATAACTAAATATTTATATACAGATATCTAAATATCTGCCAAAGATCTCAACATTTCTGCTAAAGATCTCCGCTCTTGGAGTAAATTCTCCCGGAGAGGCTTTTGAGAGCCTCGTTAGAATGCACGGGAGCCGACGAGGTTCAACCTGATTTTCTGAATCGTTCATCGGTCGATGCAGGGTTGCGCCATAAAATGAGGAGGAGGGAAGAGGCCCGCTTTGATTTGCATCGTAAATAGAGGCGGGTAAACAGTCCCGGGGAAAAGGGCCTCAAAAATCGCGCTGGCATATAGCGGTGTCGTGCAAAAAAGGAGGGCAAAAAATATACAGATTTCTTTTTTTTTTTTACTGAGCGCGTCAAGCGTGAGGGAGGGTAGAGATGTGGGCTGAGGGCGAGCGGGGGAGGTAGAAAGGGGTGCTGAAAAAGAGAGGCAATAGGACGCATAAAAAACACCGACTACAAAATGCAAAGTCAGCGGCCGCTCTACGCTCGCGAGTGCGGGCGCGCGCGTTGTACGTTTCTTCTCTTCTTTTTCCACCCCTCTCACCCTTTTCTTCCTTTCACATTGATGCGTCCCGCGTCCGTCGCGTTCTCGTCCTTTGCGACGCATACGGGCGTACACATGCACGCGCCCGCCTCACTCGTTCTTCGCTCGCTCGTGCTGCTCTACTTGCGCGTACGGTGTATGTACAACGGACGCGGAAAAGGCGCGCATTAAAGCTCTCACGGTGGTTCGCAGTTTGCATAGCTTGGCGACGTCGTGTAATGCGCGCCGGTGTCCGCATTTATGGGCGACGTTGCTCGCGAAAACGCGGATCGATGGAACGTGAAGGTACTCCTCGTTTTTTCGCGAGATACGCGCGGCGGCAAAAAGTCTACCGTCATCTTCCTCTACGAGGGAGATGAGTATGGCTCTTCGTGTGATGAGCCAAGATAGGAGCGCATCCGAACATCCGGGAGCAACGTTCTCCACCCATTGCCAAGTCAATACCTTCTTCGTTACATCGATCTCAAAAACGTTTCGGAGCGAGTAACATCAGACATCGGCACGCAGTGAAGATAACGACGATGAGCGAGAAGATATGGCGGCGTACGAGAAGAGGCACATGAAAAAACGAAACTGTCAAAAAGACATGAAATGGAGATAGAGAAAAATAGAGAAATATCGAAAGAGACAGACAACGAAAAGGGTGATAGAAGAAAAGCAGAAAAATAGGAATAGAATGTATTGCGAAAACGGAAGAGATCGAAAAATGATGAATTGTGGTGTAAACGTGTGGATGATGTAATGTGTATATGTATGTATCACCACAAAGTAACGAATATAAAAATAGACTTGAAATATCAAATTCGTATTTTTTCATTTTATTCACGTTCTTTACTCACGTTCATTTCAATTTAATATACAAAATAATTTCAACCAATGTCAATGTGTTCTCTTCGTATGAGACTTCAGGAAGTCGACTTTTGGCCAAAGAGATCTTTGTCGCGCAGTTACACGAGGATTTACTTTACGATAAACTGAATCTGCAGGCTAACCCACGCGCGCGGGTCTTTTAAGAGACGTTTCGTACAATTATGGTGACACATTGATGTGACGGCGATCCGAATGAATGTTTCAGAGCGGTAGAAAAAGAGATAAAGGCGGAAATAGAGAGTTTAGAGAAAAAGGCGGTGGCGAATTACCTTGAAGGACTGCACAGAGAAACCGGAAACCAGGGTCGGTCCATAACATAAGAAGCGAACAGAAAACAGAAAAAAGGTAAACTTGTAATTAGGTCGTTCGCTGTAAGAGACACTGTAAGCATGTAATTCCTGCTGAGAGAGGGTGGGCTGGTTGTGAGAGAGCTGGCGCGAGAGGGGCGAGGGTGGATAGAGTCTTATCGTGTCTTTCTGTTGATCGATGGATCCAACGTGTGCTACTGAGTGCTGGAAGAACTTATGCCACAGGATGACACGAATGTCACATAATGCATTAAAACCAACTTGAAAAAGATTCGATCTCCGCGCTCGTATATTCAATAAGGTCGCATCAAAGGCGGCCAATGTTAATGCTTTAATGAGATTATGTAACCTTTCGTGATCGTCCTATAAATTAGAAGGATATGTAAGTCGTTCTATATACAAAAGTATCTCAGGCTATATGTAATCGAGAGAAACGTTCGGCGAGATGCGTTTAATCTTTCAGCGCTGATTCGATTACGGCTGAAATGATATTCAATACGAAATTTCGAGACAGAGGAATTTAAATTCAGATTGACAATTTACCTTAAAGTTTCTTCAATAATTACGACGTAATATGACTTATTAGCGATTTCGGAATCGAGGATACGCTCGATCCGTCGCCGTCGCCGTCGCCGTCGCTTTGAACGAGATGAGTTTTATTATTAGCATTGCGACGAGTGATGCTCCGATATATTAACTTATTATTATTGAACGGCGCATAGTAGCCAATTAACTCGCAACGCGCACTACCGCTTCCCGCATATATGACGTGCAAATATTTACCATACAATTTCTCTCGGTTACACGGCCGCAAGTACCGGCGTAATTTCGGATAAACGCGCGCGACTAGGTCGTCAGACATTGTCGTTACCGTATTACTCGGCAACGATTATGTCATACGATTCAGCCGAAATGCAGACACGATAAACCTATCGCTAATTAGCGATTGTCCGGGCTCAATTACGCCGGTACGATACACCATCGCATATTTCCACAGTCTGCGCGAGAGATTCCTGCGATTCAGCTACCGGCTCGACGAAAGCGCGTAACGCTAAAAAAAGAGAGAGAGAGAGAGAGAGAGAGAGAAAATATGTCGAGCACGGTCCTGTACAACGCAGGAATTTTAAGTCCCGTAACTGTATCGATTAAATCGATTCTGGCATGAGATTGTGAAAGAAAAAAAAAACCGATCGTAATCGCGTAATCTGTGGAATGCGAAATATGAGTATAGGGAGAGCAGTATCGATGGTTTAGTATACTGTAAAGGTGCGATCTTTGCAGATGTTTGAGTACCAATCGTAAGGTATATCTTCAGATGTTTTACGGCTCTCATAAAATCATATCGCGCGCAGGTTGCGCAGTCTGCTGCAGTGATAGTAAAATACAGAGGATTGATTTATATATCGAATGTATGAGTAGGCAAATGGCGGTCCTGTTTCATCCCCCTGAAGCGTGCATGCGATTGCTCGATACGTCAAACAATTCTTGAAAAATTCTCGGTTCTTAAAATCTTACTTAAATACTTTTTTTATATTACTTTTTTATGATTATTAATGCAGTCGACAGATGTATGGAATGTTTAAAACGCGTTCGGGGAACAGGTTGGCTGCTCCGGCTGACATCGACGGCGCGGAATTACACGTCGATTTCTAATTTCTGCCGAAGACAGAATTCGCGCCGGCCGTCACGTCAGCCCGGCACGCGAAATTCCGCTCGAGTGCACGGCTGTCTATTTTGGTCGCGACGAACCGATAATTAATTACGACACGAGGACCCGGAAAACGCGAAAATGTCAACCGGTCGGCCGACTGCGCCGCGATTGTCATAGCCGCCCGTAGACACGTTCTCGGCGGCGCGCATCTCGCGTGTCAGATGCACCGTACACTGAATATAATATGCACACACAGGATATGTCCCGGTTTAACTTTTCAAGGGAATTACGCGTGAAACGCGCCACGGCGACGCGGCGTTATCCCATTTGAAATGCGAGAAGGTTCTCGGATGCGTCGCTACTCAGTGATTCCTATGTACAATGTTGAAATCCATAGGGCTAGTAATGCAGGACTGTGAGTAGGGAAAGATAATGTAGCTTTGACCAATTCTGAGTCCTTTATACCTTTCTAAACCTCAATACTGAGTCTGATACCTTTCATTGTGCAAGTTTCATTTTGGCCTCTACAAATAGAACAAATACAAAAACAATTCTAAAATATTCTTTTAAGTATTGATATTGATATATATTTTTTGCAGATTTAAACTGTTATTTTTAATATATTTTTTTAACATTAAATGAAAAGTAAATTCTGGTCAAAGATACAACACTCATGATGTACCTTTGACCAGACACAAAAAAGGTGTATGTAAATAGAAGTTAAGATAATTTCATATTTTTACATTTATATTCATTACGCTTCTTTATATTATATAAAGTTTTATATATAAAATATATGAAACCTACACAAACTAAACTAATGTAAGATAGAATATATATGAAACATTTTATGAAATTAAAAAAACTTAAAATACAAGTACTACGTATTTTGTACATATATTTAAAAAAATTGATATTTTTTCATAGCATAGCTCTCTTTATTATTAAAATTAGATCATAAAGCACTTTTGATAATCAAATTGCAAACTACATATTTTTACTTTTACAAGTATAATATTTAGTAAATTATTTCACAAGATAATATGGTCAAAGGTACACTGAGAGAAAAAATTACTAAATTTTAATAAATCTTTGTTTGAATACTTGTAATACAATATTTACTAAATGTACATATTTATTTAGTACAAGAACCACTAATTTAATTTAACTATCATTTTTTTATTAAATAAATATTTATGTACCATAAATAAATATTTCATTGCAATTATTCAAACAAATATTTATTAAAATTTAGTAATCTTTTCTCAGTGCATAACGAATTAAAGAAATATTATCTTCTCATAAAGTTTCAAGTATTAAAGCATCCAAGATGTTCGACGAGATTCGAAAGTTCTTCAGATTTTTTATTATTTGTTATTTTTCGTTAAGAAATTAGGATGATTTTTCTGCAAGATTTTTGTTACCTGCGATTCGTGATTTCTCATAAAATTTTCGCTTCCTGTGAATGCATTTTCACGCGCAGTGAGCCTCATTCCGATTCGGAACGTTATTTTCTATGCCAATGAGCGGTCAATTAGCGGACAATTCACAAATGTCGATTTTCGCTTCTCGTATCGATCAGCCAGTATCGTTTTAGCTTTTAGCTTCCTACCATTGTGAAATGGCGCGGGACACAGGCACGTGCGCCGATACATTCGGCTGACGTAATTCGATTTCGAGCGCGGTCGGATTAAACAATAATACGTTAAAGGACCGCTTGTATCGGCGCGCGTTGTATCGAGCACGCGACGATTTTTTCGTTATTTTTTTTTTGCCGATCTCTCATCGGAGACGGTTACGTTGAAAGTAGAGAATCGATGGCCCTTGTTGACCGCGTCAAAATACTATTCTAAAATTTCGGACAAATATTTTGCCATTTTTTCCAGGGGAGGGGGTGAAAAAAACGCGACACACGCTCTCCACTGCACGTGAAATCAATATTTTCTTCGTTTTCGCGATATAACATGATTTTTGTTCACTTTGTGTCAACAGATTTTTTGTTACATGTTTGCGCGCAGTAACGGTTATCTAAAAAGTTTGCGTAACCCGATAAAACCTCTACCGCGTCGATTAAATTTGATATTTTGCATCACGTCGCGAATATTAGTTGAAACGTAAGCCTAAATTTCGGACGTAATCTCGAGTGTCGAATGTACAAGCACGAGGGAACGGTGACGAGCGCTTAAAAAAAAAATTACGTAGCACTTAATCGTACGCGACGACGCGGGCATTTTAATCTGTGATACAGCCGAATCCAATAATAACTATGCGACCGAAGTTGAGGATCGTTTACACCTGTCATCAAGCCCGATCAATTTTCCATTACTTTCCCTCTCGTCAATAACGCTTAGTGGTCCATTTCGGTGATCGGCGCTTCATTTGCGAAAATCTCTCGCTCCGCGCGCCGAGATGTATTGCCCGGATTTTTTATTACGCTCACGTTCACACACAGGACGCATTTTATGGGCACATTAATTTCTTTTTATCGCATTGACGAAATATGCGATCTATTACGCGTCTGCTCCCATTGATGCCCGCATTTATTAGCCTTAATTCCACGGGGTCTCGTATTTTACTCGCGGGAAAAGAATAAATGTTCGCAATTTTATTACAGATAATTATCTTCCTCTCTCGCGAAAATTAGAAAAAGTAATTCCGCTACTTACAAAAACCGCATGTGCGCATAAAGAAACTTTGAATAATTTCACGTGCATTTTACAATCTCGAGTAGCAGATGAGGCAAATAAAACTAGTTCCTGTTTTGTTGTATCGTTATTTTAACATCTCGTGTTCAATGTTACGCGCGTTTATTTGCCACCTTTATTACCGCGCACGAAGCACAAACGTTCGCAATTTTCTTTTGTAGAAAATTATGTACACACGCCTCTCGCGCGGAGATTAGGAAAATAATCCTGTGATTCAAAAGAGCCGTTCCGTCGTGCGGAATAATTTCGCGTTATCACGCGTGCATTACTCGATCTCAGATGGAGGATATGAAATTGCACGGAGGATTACCAAGCGAGTACACGTCCGTTCAGCGAATTTTCCGCGCGATCGTGCTGAGACTGCGAGTCCCGATAGAATTTATACGCGGTGAGTGACCCGAAGCGGCTGAGCCGATTCCGAGTACATTCCGTGTCTTCCCGTCGATTCTTTATTATTCACGGAACAGAGAAATCGCGACTCGTCTGGCGAATTTTGCGGCCGGGAAATCCAACAGCTGCGCGACCCACTTTCGCAGCAGCCATTGACAATTTGACGAGCTGGCAGGCCGAGGGCGTCACCAGGATGAAACACTTAATGGAATGCAATGCCAGGCATAACGAATCGATAACGCTACCGGCTACAGTCGCGACATAGACTTTGCGATTCCCACGATATTCGTGTACGCGGAAGGTAGACGATTATCTTCGATGGAACATATTGATTATTCCGATATTGTCGAGAGGAATGAACTCTTTAAATCGGAACCAGTAAAATCTTATTTTCAGTGGTATATACTCAGTGTTGCGCTTAGATAACTTAAAATTTATCTAGATAAAGATAAGTTACGTGTAAATATCTTAGATAAGATAAAGATTATTTAATTTTAATTTATCTGGATAAAAGATAAAAAAATATAGTTTTATCTAGGTAATTTTCNTTTCAGATATCATTATTGAGCAAAAAACAATTTAGGATATGAAATATGTTAATATTTTTATTTCTAAATCAATATTTTTAAAAAAACAAAAGTTCTTCAAATAATTATACTAACAAAAAATATTTCTCGTTAAATTTGAATCAATGTGCAAATAAAACTCAAAATTAAAAATAGGAGAAATATATAAATATAATTCACATTATATAATGACTGACAAAATATCTTGTAAGTTTTCGAATTTATAGTTTTGGGGCAATTTTTATATTGTACTACTGTTGATCTGAACTGCGTTTCGATATATATTGCCAGTACTAAAAATCTATAGTTCACATTATGTACTTATCTATAGATTTTCAGTACTGGCAATAAATTTTGCAATTGAAAAAATCTGTTATGATAAATGATAATTTGAAGGCTGAGGCTAAACACAATACTTTATTCTCGTTATTCGCATTATCTTAGATAATTTAAAAAAGATAACATTTATTTTATCTAAGATAAAGATGAAGATAATGTACATTATAATAATCTAGATAAAGATAAGATAAAGTTATTTCTTTATCTAGATGATAGTCTAGATAATTTTATATAGATAACGGCAAACATTGGCTATACTAATATATTAATCAGTGTGACATATTGCACTGTTTTTCATTGATGATACACTGATTAGTGAGCGCATCCTCCTCTCCTCCTCTTAATCGGAATCACTGAAAGGCAGTGACTAGTTATTGATGATTACAGTTAAAAAGCATAGCACTGTGCAAATCAGTGTAATATAATACTGATTCCAATCTAGAGAAAATTCAGAAATTTTTGAGTTCGAGAATGCGACTGATATTTCGGATCTTGGACGTGCAAAAATCATTAGTTCTTCAGTTACATCTGTCAAGATTGCATTTTTCCCCATCGGATTTCCAATCCGAGTGTTAGGTACTTCTTTTAATAAGATTTTTCTCGCACTTCTCTTGACATTTCTATTATTACGTTTACGAATCGGCACGTCAGCTTTAAGAAAATAATTTTCCACGGCACATTTTACGCTGGAGAGAGGGAAGTAACTTTCCCTCTTCTCAATAAAAACTTTTTCCGACATGCCAACTCTGCACAATTCGATTCTACCTCATTCTTAATTCCCACTCCCTTTCTATCCCCGACGACGTTAAAGCACGTTATCGCCACGTAGCTTTTGCTCGATGGTTATGCTCGTTTGCCGTAAACTAAACTGATCCTATGCGCCAACTGTGTGCGCAACCACGGAAGCGCAATAATTCAATGAACAAGTACAGGTACCTGAGTCCCGTCGTGAACGAGCAAGTAGGCCGTTTTGAAGTGGTTCGCTGTACCGGAAGGCCATAATGAAACCGCCCGCACATACTCCGCCGCGGCGATGAAATCTTTAACCGCCGAATTAACGCTGCAAGGGAGGCGCACGTGCGTTACGACGCGACACGAGGTTAGCTATGAGACTTCCTCACCGAGAGGTAGATGAGGGAAAAGCGAACCCTTGACATTTCCTATGCGGTTTTTAATATTTTTCGGATTTCATGTATTTGAACACTTTAATAAAACTCCGGGTTGTCGGCGTTTTAGATATCTCTGGAAATTTCTAGGTTTCGGGATTCTCAAGCCTGAAAAATGTATTATTTGCCGAAATTTACCGAGATTTTATAAGATTTTCGATCTTAGTTAAGTGATTTGAGTTTCTAAATATAATTTTTCATAAAATTGTTCACAAAGTCTGTATCTTTCGTCCGTCGACAGCGTTTGCTCTTTAAAAAATGTTCGATATAGTCCCAAAGCGATTGTAAACGGGTTCTTGCACTCTGATCAGAAATATTCTGGATATGCGGAGAAGATGCGACTTCAGTACGACGCGACGGTTGCCGACGCATAGTGCGCATTGAGCGTGGCACTTTTACGAGCGCGACCGATTCGAGGGCGTCTACCGTTTCGTTTCAATTTTTCGACGGAGGAATTTCACTTGGCGCACGGAGGGAATTGATAACGCGGCTGGAAGATTGCGATGGCGGTGAAGAGGTGCGCAAAGGCGATCGGCTCGAGGAAGGCGAAGGAGGTCGCGCAGAAGATCGCGGGTCGAAGCGGGAATCGAAGCAGCTCGGATGCTCGGATGCCGTGAAACTCGAATTGTTCTGCATAATTTCCGATTAGTGTCTCGTCCCGAGGAATTACAGTTACTAAGCTCCACCACCCTCTGTGGAATTTCGCCGACTGCCTCTCGCCGCTACTCGTGAGCGCCGCGCCGCGCTGCCGAGCTTTCCGCGGCGTCGTTCGCATTCTCTTAAAGGAGAATTCCGTTCCGCGCGAATCCTTAAAGGCTCTCCTCCTCGAACGGCGCCGGTAATCTCAAAGTGTTTAGCGAGCTTTTCGCCAACGTTTACAACGCGATTCCCTTTGTTTAGCTCTACAAGAGAAATGAAATTATTCGTAACGTCGAAGTTCCGTGATCTTAGCGTCCTGGAGAACGTTCTCGTCACGTTGAAAGCCCGCGGAGGCGTTTCGCATTAGTGAAGTCATTTTCTGATGCAATTATCGCAAATATTTAAGTCCACCGACGTTGGTATGGTAAGTAGACGTACGTAATAAAAAGATGTCTGCGATTTAATAAAGTCTAATAAAGTTTGATATTTTCACGTCAGTTAATTGAAACGACAACGTATCTAGATTGTATTCAAATGCGTCCGCTACTATTTCTGCATGCTTAAAAAAATCTAGAAGGACCTCAAGTCGCGAAATCGTTTTATGCAAAAGGTTTTTCCTTTTAGAGAAAGAAAGTTCAAGTATTCAGTAGGATCGAAGGATCTAAAAGTTTCCGTAATCATTTCATGTGCCGGCCGCATTTTTTTCACGTATTCCATAAGTGTGCCGAAGAGAAGGAGAGCGGAAGAAAGAGGAAGAGTGCTGTTTAGCGCGCGCTCGAATGGTTAAAGTTGTATCCTCGCCTAGCGAAAGCTTTTGGTCTCGTTCTCGGGGGAGAGCCGCGGCGATCGCGAACACGTCCGACAACGTAAAACTTTCCGACACCTCGTAGCGCGTTTTTCCCTCCCCCGCCATTCGAGTGCGGTCACCCTTTTTTCGGGAAACGCGGGGGAGAGCTTAAAGATTTAACGCCGGGGAAAAAGTTGTCCGCCGAAGCGACCGTGCAGCACGCGCTCATAAACGACCAACTTCGCCGCGACGCGACGCCCTTTTTCCACGAGACTTCCGCTGATTTTCCTTTTTTCCGGCAAGAGCGAGAGAAGTGAACTTCGTGGAGCAATATTGGGCGCGATTCGTCGCAACGGCTCTCTTACTTTCACGTCACCGCGCACCGCGAAACGTTCACCGGGGACGTTAGTATTATTGCGATAGTTAGACGTTCGGCGATAACGACACCGTGTGGACGAAAGGTCTTCGACTGCGTTCTCGTTCGTGTACTAAAAGAAACGTTGGGCCAAGATTATAAATGTCCGACATAAAAATTCACGCTCGTTTTTAACGAATTCAGACAGACGATAATTAATCTTAGAGTGCTCATTCTTCTGACGTTAATACTACTCTGGGTGAAAATTCATCCATATAATAATTAAGAACTTTTTCTACACTTTTAAGAATTTTTTTTAGATTTTTTTTTCTTTTTATAGTTTACAAGAGATGTGAGAGTAACTGATCTAATACTATTTTAAAAAATCTTTTAGCACCTAGATGAAAATTTAACCACATAATTCAGAATTTTTTAAAGAATTTTTTTAGAAGACTTTTAAGAATGTTTTTAAACTTTTTTCTACTTTGTAAGTTGCGAGATATTAGAATAATTGAATCAACACTATTTTAATTTAAATTCTTATTAAAATTTAATAAAATCTTATTAAAAAATCTCATTAAATCTCATTATTTTAAACTATCAAAATTAAATATTATTTTAAACTAACAAAAACTGTACTAAATTTGAATTAGCACCAGGCTGAAAAAACATCCATAGTAGCCTTCTATGATTAAATGTCTCACCTTACTTTTCGCTATTTATCATTTTTATGATTATACTTTTCTAAGTAGAATATTTCTCGTTATTCCTACACCTATAATTCGTCTCAACTTTCTTAAAAATTGAAGTTTATGATATTTAATCAATGCATTTTCTCAATCCACTGCAGACTGATCATTAAAAAATTTATATCTTAAAAATGCCTTACAATTGGTACATTTGGTACAGTGTCAACTATCATTGCTCAATAATTTCATATGGACGTACAAGGCGATCGATACTTCATTGTGTGTTTAATATATCAATATTAACAAAGTAGTTTCACTGTTTGCGGACTGTAAATTTGAAATTCTTTCTTTAAGGCTTCGAGAAAAATCAATGAACCCTCGTAAAGTTAATTATTTATAGGAAATAGTGAAAGGGAAAATTCGCGTGAGAATTAGCTAAAAATAAATTCATAATTATAGATTATCGAACATGGTACTTGGATGCTTCGCTCGAAAAAGTCTCGATGTTCAGTGCAATAGAAGGTATAGATAAACTGGTGTATTTATATTTGCTATAAATAATCAATGTTCTCGAGGGGAAATAAACTCGGCTCTTTGTTACAACGCGGTACGGCGTTTCGATCACCTTGCGTGTACGTGTATGTACAAATACGTACGCGCGAAAGAGCGTGTAACTTCCGGGGTGACGTGAACAATGCAAGAAGAGGGGGCTATTGGGGGTGTAGAACGAAGGTTTAAGAGGGGAAGGGGCTACTCGCAACTCGGCAAAGTACAAGGAGCGAATAGACTCAGAGGTTCTATGAGCATAAGATGCTTGCCAAAGTAGCAAGGTGAGCAAGTTCGCTGTGTGGATACAGGCGAGAGAAGGGGTCGCAACGAGATTCAAAGCGCGAGATAACGCTAGAGTAGAGCACCTCGAATTCTCGATGTGGCAGGTATATATGTGAATATATATATATATATATATATTATATATGCTCGCGTATGTATCTATTATATACAGATGTAATGTTGTATGCGACAATCAGTGTGTCATTATTATACTATGAGCGGAAGCGCGAAACGGAAGGGCGAACGACCGACACCGTCTCGCGAGCGAAATACGAAGTGGATGGATAAACGCGATAATAGTATATTCGTGTTGCGACCGATGTCGCGTGAATCAAACGTCATTCGTATAACTGTTGAAATCCTGTAAATCAAGCGTATCTGATGATCTGATGACGGCAAAACTATCAAATAAACAGTAAATAGTGTCACACAAATTTATTTAAAGCAATTCGCGATTGTTTGATTATCCATTTCATTCATTGTAAAAATTTCATTAATACTCGTATATATAGTAATTTTAGTTAGTGATTTACACTCTAGAGACTCAAGTGTCCTGTGATCGTCCTCCGTTTTCGCTTCCGGTGATAATGTAATGGCCGGGACATCGAAAATCATGCGAACTTCAGTTCGATTCAATTCTCGAACGAAATCGTATCAAAGAGAATTTGAGAGAGAGGCTACTCAGCAGTTCCGGCAAGTTTTGGATCGCTTCCAGTGGCCGGAAAACGGAAAGACCGAGCAGCTTCTTTCTGAAACGCCCAGATGTTCGCAGGACTTTGATTCGACGTCCCCGACATGTAGCGGGTACAATTATGTTTTATTATGAACCGGCGTGTGTTGAGACGTGTTGTCCCCCTTTCGCAGAGAAGTGTAAATCAAAAGGCAAGAGAGCACAGTCAGAGATCAAAGACAGGAGGAGTCTGCGGGAAGAGGCGGCGAGAGGTCTGCAGTGTGAGGCACACACGAGGCGCGCGCGCGGTGCAGTGATGGCAGAACATGGAATTCTGTGCTCTCCTACACACCAATCGGCACTTTGCTGTCTTTCATTTATAGAGTTTTCCTGCCTGTCTCGTTCTCAGTGTCTATGCGAGTGAACCTGGAAGTAAGTGATTAGTACCTCGCGTAACTACGCCGACCGCCGATGACGATCCGAGTCCTTTGATTACTCCGCGTCGTACCTCATTTAACAAGCACGGTGTCTGTTGCAATCCAAGAATCCGATAATTACACGCCCCAGAGAAACCGAGGATCTCGGAAGCTTCGGAAATTACTCTAGTATTTATTGTAATGTTCGTTCTCCTTCAAGGTTCTAGATTCTAAAGAATTCCAGAGCCTAGAATTTAAGAAACCACGCAGTTGTGAATTTCCAATACATTAACACTTGTGTGTTTCAATACTTCAAAATATCGATTTTATTTTAATCGTATTACGGTCGTCATCGACGATCGAGACGTCTTTCGAGCACAAATACACAACATACATGAGCTCCTTGGATCAAAGGTCGCCACGAGCCCGACTAAAGTGTCGAACGTAATCGGTCGAGACGTTTTCCTGCTAGGAAAGTCCCGTCGCCTTTGATCCAAGCTATGAGCCAAGAGGGTCTGGTGCAGACAGTAGGCGAGACGTGCCGAGGATCATTGCTGAAAAACAGTCGATATCGCATGTGACAACAGCTGTCACGTGAACATTCCATTCCTGTCCTGTGTACAAAACGTTCCTATATATACGTATATATATATATTATACATATGTGACACATACATAAAGGGAGTGTACACGGGGTGGTCCGCGCGATCAAGTCTATCTTCAAGCAATTGCGGCTTCGTTATCGTTAGGAATGGAAAGAATGATCGATAAAAAAGTGAATCACGTTAGAATTATCAAGCTAGCTCCGCGCCAAAGTGTACTTTTAAACGCGTACGATTCATATACTACCTGTCTCAGATTTCCCTATTATCCTCCGCGTTTTAACGAAGCCGTAATTATGCTGTGAACGAGCCCTCGCTTGCGCGCGTCATCCTGTGTACACGTATATAGATAATGTGGCACGTATTGCGAGAGGCGAGGCCGCGAGATGGATGCGCTTGTTGTACGTAGAACGGAATCGTGTGTCCCGATCGTTCATGTAGGCATACGTGTGACAGTATATATCGTGGAGTGAAATAATGTTTCAGCGACGTTTTTCTCGATTTTCCAGCGAGAAGTGGAACAGCTGTCCGATGGTGAATGAGAGGCGTCCCAAGGGAGAGCGCATCGATGCGTTTCCATCGGAAAAGACGGAGCTGCATCGAGAGCGTCTTTGCACAGTGGGACGATGTTGACTAAAAGCCGATCGTGCAGCTACTATTATCGAGCAACGTCGCAACTGAGTTACTGAATTCAGATTTCGTTACAATGAGACCGAATTCGTATTTCTGATATGTTTAAGCGATGCAGTGTTCTCAATTCCTTTTTTAAATGTGTATAAAAAATTTACGAACTTGAAAAATTACGACCTATTAATTCAGCAAATCAACAAGTTTAGACGTCAAATTAGTTTAATATCTAAAGTAGAAACTTGGGGTATCCAAATATTTAAAGATTCGAGAATTTGTGATAACACAAAGAGCAAATATAAAATGGTTTCTAATTAACATTGTCCCACAATGACGCGATAACAACATCGAGACGCCATGACAAATGCAGTAAATATATCGAATAAACTTGTGGGTCTTGACGAGAAGGCAGTCTTGTGAAGAGTGATACTGTGACCTAGTTGTAGTTGTAGTAGTTGTGCTTGACGGGTGCCACCTGCACGAGTAATGAAATTGTTATTGTCTTAAAGTAGCTCGAACTAATAGGCTCGTTGTTCTTGCACCTGTGATTAACAGGTCCCTGCCGAACGATGACGCTGTTATCGAAAGTGGATTGAGCTTAAGTATATCAAGTATAAGTTATAATTGCTGTACGTGTGTTGCAGAGGGACGAGTGTGTTTCCTGTAAATGGCGGTGTTTTCGGCTCGTGTCGCTGTTCAATGTAAAAAATGGTTAGAATATATTATGTAAGAGAGATCACTTTTCTCCGACGCAGGATATCCGGTGCGTACCGGCGGCCTCGTCAAAGGACGCATTATTGCACTCATTCGACTGAATAAAACTTCCTTGCTTGATTATTCGTAATTGACTTTATTTCTGCCCTTGTGTTCTCTTTTGGCTGCATTTCGTGTAACAAAACATTACGTGAGCAAAAATTTCACTTTAAATACCAACAACTTATTTTTTCAGTCATTAAAATATTCAGAGATAAAATATCAATTTCTATTTTGACAAATAAATTGTAAGCTCCAAGAATCTTGGACAATTTTTCCCTAAAATGTTATGGTTATGAGTTTTCAAAACTGACTTCGATTTTAAGTTTTAACGTGTCAGAAACTCGAATTGCAACGCATTCATCGCAGGAGGTCTATCCTGTTATCAAACATGCGCGTATAATCGGAGCGTTACATTATCACGAGCTATTTCGGGCGTGCGCACGTGCTCCGTGCAGGCTCCGCGTGCTAAAACGGCTGCGAATCCGCCGAGATTAGAATCATTACGATACACGGGGGTGGCGCAACATCGCCCGGTCGGATAGAATCTTTACGATCACCGTAAAGCTCGTTCTCTTTCTCATTTCCGCCCGATTCTCGGTTTCACAGTGTACACACACGCCGTCGGTTATCTCGATGCGGATGTGATTGCGGATGCCTCTTACACACGTCTTTAAATGGTTAGTATCATGAGACGATTGCCTAGTAGCGTCCTCCAAGCGTTCTCCAGCGAATATCTCCAAGAATTGTTGTAATACTGTTATAAACCGTCGTCGTGAATATCTTTGTTTGCCTGCTCGATATTACGAAGAAGTTAAGGAGGGACAAAAAAGCGTCTGACTCTATTTCTATCCGATAAATTTCATAAAACTTTTAGCTAATCTAGCTAAAACTATAAGATAAACTTTTAGACTTCAACAATGGAAAGGTATTAATCAATGAGATCTGTGGCGACCTAAAAGCATAAAATATTTAAGAAAACTATGTAGAACGATGCTATGGCCGCCCATCTAAAGGTTAAGCGCGAAAGGTGAAATATGAGTCGTGGCAGGTCTTTGCGAGCGCCGCAAATTCGCCACATGGGGCGGAAACGCGTTCTTGGTGGCTCGCAATTGCCTCATTCAGGCCAACTCCCGCATCGTTCGCGGTTGGGTAACGCGTAACGCGATGTTGTGCGTACTCGACGACGACGCAAGCGATTACGACGGAAGCGATTGCGCATCAACAGTGACGACGGAGACGGCGTGTTATCATCTCCGTGGTCCACACATACAACGTCGAGGGAGAGTCGCGGATCCTTTGAGGTCGGCGTTACGGGCTCCGCGAAACACGTCACGTCGGGTTATATACGTATCGAGACTGCGAATACTAATGTCCCTCTAATGCATCGCGCGGTCTGAATTCGTAATAGACGCCAGGCGTCGCGTCGCGTCGCGTCGCGTCGCGTCGGCGAGATGAAGCACCCGCGCAGAAATCTCCACGGACCTGACTTGTGTTGGTTGTGTATGCGTGCCTTCGCCTCGACACCGCGATTTATCGCGAATGTGTGCACATCGCGCAGCGTGTACATTGCGGGACCTGCATTCTCGCGCGGTAACGCGTCGCGCTCTTTGTTTCCGAGAGACGCCCGCGGATTATTATCTCGGCTCTTCCGCCGCTCACCCCGGAATATCTAAAGAGATATTAAGCGGGCGCGCGATATGCGGAAAAATGATCACTTTCTCGTCCGTTCGCCCATCTTGGAATCGCGCGCGCAAGATGTAAACCTCGCGTTTGGGTGAACAATATCTCTTGTCGAAAATTGGATACGTCTCCTCTTGTATCAACATTTAATCGTGTGCCTTATGTTTTCCCACGGACTCTAAAGTTTGAACATTGTGTAACTTGGCACAGCGGAGTTTCGAGATGGATATATTTCTGAAATAACAGATCCGTCGTGATGTTCGCGTTTGGAATTTCTCGTGTTTCGTCACGCTTTATGTCCCTCATTATTATCGCGATGTTTTCTCTGCGCACGTCGTGCTCAAAGGCAGACGACACGCGGAGAGGAAGAGACTCACCCCACGCCGACTGACTGTGGGTGCGTGTAAGATATCAAACGGCGGCTCGTGGGGAAAAAAAAAACCGCGGATTCGACAGTGACGAACCGCGTCGTCGCGCGTTTACAGCCAGCGTAAATGAAACTCCGAGAAGAAAACGAGCGTGAAACAAAGGCTCGTCTTCAATTCCGCAGAGAGCTGCGGGGGTAAGGAGGTTTAAACGAAAGTTATAAATTTCGACTTTTTCTTTGGCGCTCTCGCGGCTCTCGTATAAACCGGACCGGTCACAATGCTTTTACGAGTAGACGGCTTTCCAGGTCAATTGCCGTCGCTTTTTCGCCGCACGTACGTGTCGTTTGCATTAACCAGGTTCTACGGGGATGATTGAAGACTCACGGAAAACTCGATGAATTTTAGCGAGGGAAATTTTTCAGAGGCTTAACGTATCATAAGTATTTTTCAGCTTAATACCTCCCGATCGCTACATCTGTAAATCTCCAGCAATTTTTTTTAATCACCCCGCGATTTTCTGTACTCGGATTTTTAACGATTTACAACGACATTTTTATCTCTTTGTCGAGAAACATAAAGATAATATCGCGCAAAAACGTCGGTCAAATATAATACGCTTACTATTTATATTTTTGAAAAATAAATATGCCGCTGTTCGGAATGCAAATGTAGAGAGTATTTGCATCGCGAAATATGAAGATAGCATTGCTTTTTTCTAAATGCAAATCTATTTACATCTGCATCGCAAAATGCTAAAATAATATTCATATACGTTGGAACTACGTGTGAAAAATGGAAACAACATTTATATTTGATGTACAAGACGAAATTATTAATTTCGTTATAGGTGAGGATTAATTTAAATGTGGAGTATATTACCTGACATATTATCTGACTTGGCACATTCACAATGCAAAGAGTGAATTAGTTTGAAACGTAAAATTGCAACCACTAACTTACGCTTCTCAAAAATCGTACATAATCGTAAATTATTATGATGGTTCCTTAACAATTTATTCAAACGAAATGCAGCCGTGTTTGAACATAATCACTTTAATGAATACATGGGCAAAATAACGTCGATGATGAGGCCGCGCGAATCCAACATGATGCGACATCATGACGCACCGTCCACATTATAATTCATTATATTTGTTGTCTATTAAGCCGACCAATATTATTTTCATTATTCTCAATATCTAATAATTGAGCGTCAAACGATATTATCGATTAACGCGCTAATTGCCGCAGAATTCATTTTATTGCGAAATGATTCCATAAATAAATTGATAGAATTAATGTAATATCTCTGATCAAAGAATTTGTAATTTCAGCGTTTACAATTCGACCGCCAGGGCGTTTCAGAAATCCGTACGACTGACCGTGGCGATCGAATGTACTAACGCCGATAACTTGATACGATGCACGTAGATCAGACTGAAGACGGGCACTGACCTCTAAGAAATCCTTCACGGTGCTGTCGACGACCATGAGCGGCCGTTGTATCAGATGAACGACGCCGTTGCGGACGGGGATGTTCGCCTTCACTATTTCCGCCAGCACCACTCCGGCCTGATGAGTCGCATCGCCCACCAATGTGTCCGATTGAACGTAGACTGAAAATTGGACTATCAATTAGTTATCGAAATATAATACGCGCGGATCTATCATTGACACTGCCGAAGCGCGGACACGTTCCATTTACAGTACCGGCCAAAATTATATCACCTTTCGATTTTTTTTTTAGCATAACTTGTTTTAAAGGGCACGAATCTCTATTAAATCATAATATCTTTTGATGATAAATATAACTTACGTAAATAACAACTTTTTGTCAAATAATGAAAACAGCAACTTGTAAAAAATTAATTTTATTTGAAATTTCCAAAATATGTTAAATTTCAATCATAAATTTTGAGTCATTATAATCATTATACAAGTCTAAATAATGTGGAATATTAAATCTAACTGCTAAAACTAGGTTATGATGGTAAAAACAATGATTGCCACACGAAAAACAAAGAATCTCATTACAATTTATGTACAGGCCGTGTACCTTCTATCAAGTGTTTACTATAAAATTTTGAGTGCATTCAATACAATTCGATAAAAGTTATGCTCAAAAAATCGAAAGGTGATATAATTTTGGCCGGTACTGTAGCTGAATACAAGCTCTTTATTAAACGCGAAGCCTTCTCACATTAAGCGTAATAACGCGTAATAATAACAGACAATAGCGTCAATCCCTAATGATAATATTCTTGATTGGATTGGGTTATCGCGCTCTGATCAAATCAACGGCCCGAAATCAGTTTTCTGGATGATCGAGACATAGGGTACGCAAGCGATGATTATCACCTTTATTCTGTGACTTGAGAAAGCTGACGACGACTTTCAGATTGTCGGAGAATACGAGGGTCGGATACGGCACTTTCTCTGGCGTCGGGGAGGTGAAGAGGACCTCGTTGGGTAGAACGTGCCCGTCGATCACCAGTTGATCAATCTTTTGCGGCCTCGGCTCCGGCTGTAACAGAGAGACGGAAATTATAAGAAAACGTGGAATGGAAAGAATATTGATTCATACAATCATCGTCTCAGCTCGACAGGGAAAACGTTATCACTTTCGTGTTATTTTAATAATCGCACATTTTTGCAACTCGCCAAAAAGAATCTGATTGTTAAAGAGTGTAATTTTCACGAATTTTTTTACGAAATAATAAACTTATATCCTCCCGAGAAAAGAACTGAAAATTTGTTTTTATTTTGCGGTCTGCCGACACCCTCACGTCGCACCTTCTTGTTCGGGTATATCGTCCTTTCATTCGACGCCTCAGCTTCTCGCACAAAAGCGCGGCCGACCGCGTTGTCAGGGCAACTCGATTTCTGCGCGGAGACCGCGAACTTTTAGATCCTCATTCTCGCGCGGAAGGACCGACTTTTCGAGGAGGGAACGAAAGGTGACGATGACGACGCGCGGAAGGAGTCTCGATACCAGTCGCGGAGTTCTCGACGGCGAGGCGACGACCTCGTCGAGAGAACGAACTTTTCGAGATCGAGTCGTACACACCGGCACCCCTCGCGCCTTTCCCCACGATTTTCTTTGCTTTCGTCGGTCTTTTTTTCCCCCTCCCACTTTCTTTCCTCGCTTTCCTTCTCGCTTTTTTTCGGATCCCGAGCCCGACGCGTCGTATGTACAGGCGCGAAACTTTCGGTAATTTCTGACGGGATGGCTCGTTTAACTCCGGCTCGTTTTTACGCTCCAAGTTGGATTACGTGCGCGCGAACATCCATTGTATGTACGCGGGCTTGGCGTTGAAAATTGGAGAAAAAGCGGAATTCCGCACCGAAGTGCCGCGATGCGAGCATAATGAAACACGGAGAGGTGTGAGTAGAGGCGGTCGGCGGGATGTGCCCGGAGATTCGCATAGCGAAATTCATAATTTTTAATTGTCCTTACTTCCGCCAGGAATTAATGGACGGTTCTTGAAACTACGTGAAAAATGGAGATTGCGAAATTTTAACACGTAAAATTTGTGCTACGACGCCTTAGGAGAACGCTGTTGTAAAAGCTCTTGTACGGCACCCCGACAACAATAAATGTTTCAATTAGTATTGGGTAACAACGACGTAACACTAACACAATAATTAAAAAATAGATCTCAGTCGACACAATTTGCAATTGCTTTATAATTTGAAAATATTATTTTGTGCAACAAATATTTCGTGATATTTATATCATAATTATTTGTATCTGCTGCTTCCTTTTACGTAATATAAATGTGTAAATGCTATTATTTACATAATAAGTACATGATACTTTAGTAGGTACCTAATGTGAAACCTTTATTTAAAGACTTGTAATTTAATTTGTAACCTTAACTACTATTTTTATGTCAAAATTATGGGAAATATATTAAAATTTTATCGTCAAACGTTAGCAATCGATAATAGCTATATTTGTTGCATATGCAATTTTTTTATCCAAAACCAGTGTTAGAGAGAAAGTCTTTTTTAGGCGATGTATATATACAATAATAAATAAAACATTAATCCGATATATGAATAAATAAGAAAATACGGTGAAATGTTATTTGTCGGTCAAAACATACTTTAACCTTTAATAATAATTTTATATCAATTATTAAATATATTTTTCAGTTTTATAAACTGTATGCATATAAATATACCATCAGCGTTACTTTTAAAAAAGAGCAAAATTATAATACAACTACAACATTGCTGCAACTTTCATGTCATATAAAATGTAATACTAAAACTTATAGTATTATATGGTGAATACATAATTGTATCGACTAAAATTCTTTGCCACGGACCGTTTTTTAAATTTCGTTGGGCACATTGCAACATATATTATAATTCAGTGTGAATTTTGGAAATGTAAATATAACATTTTTAATTACAGATAAAAAATCGGGTAATTTTAAATTCAAAGTAAAAAAACCGAATTAAAAACTCGTTTTTTAAGAAGAAATTATATTTTTGCCAAAATACTAAAAAAAGAGAACATATAATTTATTTTTCTTGATATTTATTGTTAAAACATTTACGTTTGATACGTTATTTCGATATTATTTAATATTTCTGCGTGCCTAATGATTAAATAAATACAAAAGAGATGTGTTTTCAAATAATATAAGCTTTGAATTCATTTCCTATCAACATTGCTGTAGGTATCTACCGTCATTTAGTCATTGTACTACATTTCGATCATTTAGACTTATTTTTATACAAAAATCTTTTAGATGAACGCAAAAACTGAATTCTAGAATAATAATATAAAATTGTTATTCTAGAATTCAGTTTTTGCGTTCATCTAAAATCAGCGTTATAAATGTCGAAAAATATATATCCGAGTAAAAAACTTTTCAATGCCAAAAGAAAAAACTATTTTTTTACAGAGTTTACTCAAAATTTCTACTCAAATTTTTTTGTCATTTTTATTTCTACTTCTAATGAATTTGTTTTCCCGCGTCGACCGCGCTAATCGCGCGATCACGTGACCAAGTTCCCGTCGCTGCAGATAAGTTCGCGTCGAGCGCCTCCGGTGATGATTCGGCGTTTCGCCGGTTCCGCGTTTTCACGGCTTTTTCCTTGTTCGCAGTGAATTTCGCGTCCAGAGAAATTGGAAGTGCCGGTATCTGGCGACGAGCGATCGTCTCGGCATATCAATCAGCTCGTCCGACCGTGATCTTTCGCTCACTCGTAACTCAGCATTGTTGGTTGCCGTCGGCATCGGGTTCCGTCGGACGGTCAGTCGCAATCCAACTTCTTGCTCGCGTCTCGGAATACTTACGACGTCGCGAATGCCATTCGCGAGGAGAGTCGCAAGGAGTCATCGAGAGGAGTCGCGAGGAGCACCGTGAGAAGCGTCGTCCAAGGATTGTCGCGACGAATTGTCCAGGAGTTACAGGACGCGCGATCTCGCTTGTCCGCCACGTTGGCACAGCTTGGCTCCTTCCTGAAGTTGCGCCCGAGTCAGGCGAAGGGCGACTTACTTCAATCGAGTATACTAACGACGCTCACGCTTATCGCAGGTGGACTGTACTTGGAAATGCCAGAATCTGGCGATGAGCGATCGTTACGGTACATCAATCGACTCGTCCGACCGCGATCTTTAGGTTAACTCGGCGTTGTTGGTCGTCGTCGGCATCGCGTTCCGTCGGACAGTCGGTCGGAGCGATCCGACTTCTTGACGTCGCGAGTGCCATTCGTGAGGAGAGTTGCAAGGAGTCATCGAGAGGAGTCGCGAGGAGCACCGTGAGAAGCGTCGTCCAAGGATTGTCGCGACGAATTGTCCAGGAGTTACAGGACGCGCGATCTCGCTTGTCCGCCACGTTGGCACAGCTTGGCTCCTTCCTGAAGTTGCGCCCGAGTCAGGCGAAGGGCGACTTACTTCAATCGAGTATACTAACGACGCTCACGCTTATCGCAGGTGGACTGTACTTGGAAATGCCAGAATCTGGCGATGAGCGATCGTTACGGTACATCAATCGACTCGTCCGACCGCGATCTTTAGGTTAACTCGGCGTTGTTGGTCGTCGTCGGCATCGCGTTCCGTCGGACAGTCGGTCGGAGCGATCCGACTTCTTGACGTCGCGAGTGCCATTCGTGAGGAGAGTTGCAAGGAGTCATCGAGAGGAGTCGCGAGGAGCACCGTGAGAAGCGTCGTCCAAGGATTGTCGCGACGAATTGTCCAGGAGTTACAGGACGCGCGATCTCGCTTATCCGCCAGGTTGGCGACGTGAGTGTGTAAAAAATGCCTCACGGATTACATGGTAACGATTTCGTGTTTATTACGATGCGTCCGGTGAGTATCAACGACGAAACATGATCCGACGGCTGCGAGCTCTCCGGTTTTTTCGACCTAACGCGAATTCTTGGAATCGGGTGTGTCAAGGAAGTGTTGTGCATTCCTTCAGTCTTCTAAAAAACAATGGCCATTTGCGAATGTGCTTGGTTGAACGTGATTGTGTGAAAAGTGCGTTACGGATTACACGGCAACGAGATATCATTACGGATTAACGGGAGAGAAAAAGAGAACGGGTCTTCGACGTAATGTTCGGACGGTGAGTTTATTCTTACGTTTATTCTTAACACTCTGTACACACGTTGTGTCACAACACTTCTAAGTTAACTTTTCGTTATTTTTATAAGAATGAAAAAATTCTTCAACGGCTCTTACGTATACACAGTTGTGAAAATTTGTGTTATATTTAACGTGGTCACATGTCTCAAATGGTCCACTCAAATTTTTATGCTAATTTAACACAAGATAAATTTGTTACACAATATCTATATTAGAAAATAACACAGATATTAAAATTTAACACAAAAATGTAACACTTCAATACAATTTGAAATCAAATTACGAAAACGTTTTTTAAATAATGTTTATAATTTATTGACAGGTACAATTTATTCATTTATTTTAATCCTCCATCAGACGCATGTGATCTCACAGATTTCATGGTAAACATATTTTCAAATATCTAAAATTTTAATTCGTCGTAAATATGTTTACCATGAATCTTTATCATGAAACGTTCAACGGAGAATTAAAATTAATCATTTCAAAATTAAAGTTAAGTTATTTTGATTTATTCATTTAGCCTTAAATTATATTATTTAATATTAAGAAATATTGAATATTATTATAATTTAGTACAAAATATTAAAATAATACAATCACGTTATGTTAAATTAACATCAATCAAATTAACAGCAACCGAGTATGTCCAAAATTCAACACAACAATGTTGAAATTAACAAGAATCGGTTTTAACACAAATGCAAATCATTTTCTAATTTTTTACATCTCTGGAAAATATTTGTAAGATTGTTTCAAGGATTGTTTATTGAAACAAAAATATAAAAGTTATAACTAATTACAGCGCTCTTAGTATTTTTCCAAAGAAAGGAATTTGCAGAACAAAATTGTCGAATCGTGTGTACAGAGTGTTAACATTTTTTCATACAACGCAAACGTTATCTACTGATATAAATAAATAGATAATAGATAATTAATTAAATATAAGACAAAACAAATAGACGAATTTTAAACTGCCTGGAATTTATAAAAAAAAATAAAAAAAAACAGACAGCTCGCCGTATTCTTAGAAATTCTACAAAAAACAATAATTGCGTGCGCACTACTTGCATTATCATTTTGCATTGATTTTTATACGTAGCTCGGCTGCAAAAGGATATCGCGCGCACGATGCGAGTGTTTCTTCGACGTTAAAATAGATTTGCACGCGACGTCGGAACGTCGCGTTTGTAATCCGACGTTTGAAACGTCTAAATGCCACGCGTACGTATCTGTACGGAATAATTTACATCCGCCGGTAAAACGTCATCCCATGTAACGCCCACCGCTGCAACACGGTGTCCCGCGTGGAACATTCCGAATGCGCGCGTAAATTCTGCGGCGTCTAGCACGTGCTATCACCATGTCGCGCAATAATCATTTCTTTTCAACATTTCGTATCCAGAAAGTTTCTCTTAATCCTCGAAAGTTTCCCCGTATTTAAGAACTTTAACACATTGTATTAAATAAATTCTGAATTTTTTCAGTCTCTGAATCAAATCTTTTTTTTATATCAATTTTTCTACACTGAGAGAAAAGTATTTGCGACTATAATTGAATATATAAATAGTTAGGAGAGCTCCAATTTTATTTATTATTAGTATAATGTTAGAGTAATAATAACACAATTTTTGTTACACTGACAAAAAATGATTGTAATTGCGATAATTTAAATGTAGTTGGTACCGAAAATGATTATAAATTATAATATTTAAATTATAATAATTGCAATCATTTTATTTTGTCGGTGTAACATATTGTATGTTATTATTTTTAATGTTACAATAGTACACAGAGAAAAAAATGCTGTTGATTCAACAGCATCAGACTAATTGGAAAATATCTTGTTAATTCAATAACAGTATTCATGAAACAAAAAGATTGAAAGTAAAGACAATAACAAATATAGTTGAATAAATAAAATTTAGCCGAATCATCTACATAGTGACAGCCCGTTCGATGTTTAATTGAATCAAACTTTATTTTAATTCATACTATAGCATTTTTTTCAGTAATAAAAATGGAGTTCTTAATAATTATTTTAATATTTATTTATAGTCACGAATACTAAATATTCTTTTCTCTTAGTGTATAAACAAACTCTTTCTAGAATTATTGAGAGTGTATGCCTGACATAGTTTTGCATGCAGATTTTATAAATTAACGTCTCTTTTCGGTTGCTTTATTAAACTTAGAACGAGATGCAATGAATGCAATTGTCTTTGAATTCTCTAAAGGAAAATCGGTCATGGCAAAAGATATTAAAATCACATCCCCTCGGATGATCAATTCGCGAAGGTCGCTAAAGCCGCTTACCTTGAAACCCTCGTCAACGGGGATGAAGAAGGTGAAACGACCCTCGGCCTTGAAGATAGGTTCCTTCTTCTCAATGACGATCCGCTGTCGGAAGGTACTGGAAAGAAAAAAAAAAGGGTTAATTACGAAGGCGTGGTGTACGAAACGCGCCAACGTTAATAAGACAAACGAGAAAAGTTCGTGCATTTATTTACGTTATTTAAATGCGCCACAAGTTTTTGTATTTATATTTAAATTAGGGAGACTGTGCGTTAATTGATGAGCCGGCGTAATAATACTTTAGAATGGTCCGTAGAATCATTTAAAAGGATGAGGATAGTCAATATAGATATTTAAATCAGCGGCAACTATAGCAATAACTATCTAAATATCTAAGAAAATAGTCGAATCTCGAGGGATTTAACAAATAACAATAACTATCTGAAAATCTAAGAATACGAGGATATCTCTCTTGAAAGTGACGTTCCGAGAGCGCGCAGGGGCGGATTATCGCTCCAAGATTCGAGGGCGTGAAAAGCCCTCTTCTCTTCTTTTTCCGGGCGCAATAAATGTCCTCGTTACTCTTTTATATCTGCCACCAGACACTCCCACCGAAAACGATCGCCGTGTAAATAGCGAGTCTCTCGAACTCGGCGCTGATTTACCGAACAGTCTACTTACCGCACGCGATGGTCGCCCAAATTGAGATTCTCGCTCTGGTTCAGAAATTGAAAAGCGTTCGGGTTGTAGATCGACGTTTCCGCCGAATTGGATCGCACGGGCTCCAGCACTTCGTTTATGATGTGCAGGACCTGAAATCACATAAAGATGTGGATTGTTATTTAGGAATGTTATCAATCTTGCAGAATATTGATATCAAAATAATTGTTTTATAATCATATTGAAATCTCGGGCAGAAATAAAATAAGGGTATTCAAAAGAATGAAGGTAGTTCCAAGAAGGTATTGTAAGACTATACATTTAGCAAAGATTTTCCTCGGGAAATTACGTAATCGGTAGGTATAGGGATGTTGAACTTATGCAATTCCGGGATTAAGGTTTAGAGTCCCTAATTCTGACTTGCAAGGACTAAGTTAATCTCGCCAAGTCGAACGGATCCATGAATCCAGCCGCAGTGGGGAAGATGAAGCGAGACAAACCAACATCAAGCTCGTCTGGCGCGGGTTCGCGAGAATACGAAGGGAGACACGAAGATAAACCCGCGAAGTGGAGGAAGCGGAAGCGAATAAACGCGCAGCTAAAGAGATAGAGGAGAAAGAGAGAGAGAGAGAGAGCGAGAGAGAGACTGGGAGGTGCACGTCGCGAGTATTTATCCTGCGGCGACGAACGCTGGCTATATCGGGTCTGTCAGAAACAACTGACGCGCGCTTTAATAGTAAACTCATGAAGGAGAGAAAAACATATTTATTCACGTGTGTGTGTCTAGGTAATGCACTGTGAAAGTCTCTTCGATAAGACGGGCTTCTCCGTTCAAAAACAATATCTCGAAATAACGTTTCTTCAGTTTTACTTGACGCGATAAATTCGATTGCGAATAGTTAGAAATTCTTATACAGGATTGTTAGCGTAACAGAAAAAAAATTCCCTGACTAAAACCGTAAAGGAACATAAAAACAAACAAATAATATAATAAAGTTAATAAAGTAAATAAAAACAAAGTAAAAATATTAACATTTTTTATTAATTATAGACAAATTTTTTTTTTAAATATATAGAAAATGATAATATAAAATAAAAATTTTGATCAAATAAAATTTTTAACATATTTTTAAAGCACTTGAAAGATAAAAATTTTATTGCATTTTTGAGAAAAGCATTTATCTTTTCATCTATTTTTGAAATATCTCGACGCTATAAATATTTCGAAGCATTTAACTGACTATTCGGAACAAAGAATTTTACGAATTAACCAATCAAAGAATGTTTCAAAACATTTGTAGTGTTAAATAGATCACAGTTTTGATTTCGCCCATTGTTTGCACATTATTTATCGAAATTTTTAATTATTTTACTAAAACATTATCTTTTATTTTTACCGTTTTAATTAAAAATTTTTTATCTTGACACTACATAATTTGTAACAATTTTTATATGCTAAACAAAGATAAAACATCTCTCACAATAAATCCGTTCGTGTTTAAAAATGTATGATTTGTAAATATTTTATATCATTTTTTTTTTATAATCTTGTTGTGAATGATTTGTGAAATGCTGTAAACATAAAATTATATCTTGATTTTGCAAAGTCAATTTATTATAGTTTTCTTTTTTTATGACTATGTCTGTTAATGACTTTCTGCAAATCGTTCACTGTAAATTTAAAAAATCATGCAAAAAAAAAATGTTTCATTAAATAATTTTAAAAATTATATTTAATAATTAAAAAAAATAAAACTTGAAAATTTCGAAATGATTTACAGTAATTTAATTTTATCGTATATTAACAAATTTTTTTATTTCCTGACTTTTTAAAATTTTCCCTGACCAATTCTGTTATAGAGAAAATCCACATATAATGTTTTTAAATGTAAAGAATATATTATACGAGATCTGTTGCGCGCGCGCCGAAGAAAAATATCGAAGAGAATGCAATAGGTTTTTCTTCCCGCACTCTTCCTTCTCTTTCCACCACGTACATGCTATTTCATGAAAGAGTAGAGTCGCGGGAAAGTGATAAGATGTAGAAACTGTTACCCCCTTTGAGCGTCGGGAACACGGGTGGCACCATCATTTACCATCCCGAAAAGGAAAAAGTTCACGACTAAAACGTTGCCGCCGCTATTTATTCGCTCTCACCCGCGATCGTCCTGACTCCCTTATCTCGCGAGGGATATCCCGTTTCTATAGCTGTGTTTGGCTTCCTCTGTCAGGAAAGAAAAGGGGGAACGGAGGAGGAACAAGGGCGTTGGGAAGCATAAGCGTCGAAGTTGCTACGTCCTGGGAGAGATTTCGCCTGTAGAATATTAAGACGTAGTTTTCCCGCGTTCCCTATTGATAGAAACGTCAGCTCACCATGATTTTATTTAATATCCATAAGCTTAATCTTTTCACTGTTATGGTCCTGCTACATCTTTAATAAATATAATTAAATTCAAGAGCGAGAGAGAGAAGGGTGAGGAGAGGAAGGCGCAGAAACTAATTGAAACCCTGAGAAACTGTATTAATAAGCGACGTTGATAATAGAATTGAGTTAACATAATAATTTCATCAGAAACTGTTTTCCGACTTCCGTAGCCACTGTTGAATTATTATAGCGACCGTTCGATACGCGGTATCGCGGGCAAATTTATATTTTGAAATTTATTAAGTATATTATGAAGTATATATTATGAAGTATTCTTCCGAATAAAATTCCGCGTCTAAGATTTTTGAAGATCCAGGAACACGTAGATTTGATGCGAGCGTTCATGGAGTAGATAATTAAATATCCGCACGATCCATCGTGGCCGCGCCGACAGTTTTAATACGAAACATCCATCACGATGTCCGTAAAGATGAAGAAGGAGGACAGGGGGGGGTGGGGGAGAAAAAAAGAAGAGCCGGTCGCGCGCGCGGTCGCACGGAAAGTTGGCGCCTATGAAGCTCTCCGAGGGGAGAGAAAGCGCGGGCAACGTGGAAGATCGTATGATAAGAGGAGAAAAAGGAGGACGGCGAAGGAGCGTGTCCCATTTATCCAACGTAGTCGCAGAAAAAGACAGCGATGGGGACGCGGGGCACGAGGGGGTGTGGCGGTTGGCTAGAAATGAATCGTTTTACTCACCGAGAATGAGAGAGGAAAGCGAAGTTTGTGTGTTCCTTACGGGATAAGACGGGCCGAGCCAGGACGCCCATTTATCTTGCTCGCGGTCGCGAGTCATCGGGGAGGAAGGGGCAGGGAGAGATCGAACGCTCGCCAGTGCAGCGACGAATCCTTAATTTCTAGAGCGGTTACCTTTATAATCCGCGCGTCCGATTTTTCGCGTAACAGCTGAATGTCGGAAAGACATTCAAAGTCGAGAACTGCTGAGAGTAAGCGTTGCCTTATTCTTAGTTCCTGAACAAATTTGACCGAAATCCACAAGGAAACGAACACGTTAACTCTTTTCTTTAACTACATAGCAATGCACAAATTGATTCAAACAAATACACAATAAAAATTTGTGCGTANACATATGGGTCCATATAAATAAAATTTTCTTGTGTTATCACGTTTTGATTACTACTTCAATGTAAAATTAACATACCACTGATATGTTATTATTTTTATAACATTTTCATGTCCTACATTTATGTCAATTTTATAAATTAACACTTTGTGTATGTCTCTTAGAAATGGAATATTATTTTGAGTACTTTTAACACAATTATTTCAAATAATCAACATGTCTCAAAGTTAATTTAACATGATTACGAACGAAAATGTTCTATTGACATTTCTTATGAGTAAAAATAAATGTAAAGTATTGTGTCAATTACTTAACATTTTTAATTTGTCAATAAATAACACGATGAATAAGAATTATTTTAACTTAAAATTTAGAGTGGACTTTCTGAGACATGCAAAAATGTTAAAAATTTTTTACTGTGTGTATTGTGTGAATCGAAAAAAACTTGTATAAAAATATCATATTAAATTTTGACTACAGCAACCAAAAAAGCTTCTAATAAGATGTGAATTAAACGCTAATTATTCCTCGAAATAAGCCAGGCACGAAAGGATCGCGAGGATTCCGCGGTTGCGACAGAACACCGCATCGATCTCCGCTGAGGTGTTTCCATTCGATCATATTAATTTCGCCCGAGCTTCTTTGTTGCCGTCTAATTTCGCGCGAGTGGGAAGTGCGGCGACCACACCGCGGGTCGGCCTACCGCGGAGTATCGTAAAGTTAACGCTAATTAAACTTTACCGATAGTTGCGCCGAGCCATTCGCGACCTCTCCGAGCGGGCTCCTTCTTAATCAGCCCGGATACCCATATTCGCGGTCGGGGATGGTACACACGGGTACGAGTTATCATCTCGATACACACAGCAGCCCGTGCTCGTTTATTTCTCCTGGGCACCCCGCCGCGAGATAATCACGATCTGCGCGCGGTTAACGATGAATTATCGTACGCAACTACCTTTACGATAAACTCGCATGGATATTGTCTTCGAAACGGAGATTAAAATCGATTTCGATCCCGTTGTGTATATTGCGGCGTATACTGAAAAACTGCAGTATTGCCGCGAATCATTACAGTGCTATCGATGCGTTATCATATTCGTATCTCAATTATCTTTCTACTATTAGAATCTTTTATTATGCGCGATTATCTTTAAACGTGCAAGAACTTTTTTCCGGGTCGTTACATTTAACATCTGGCGCTTGTCACTTTTTTTCGGTAAGAGCTCTTTAATGAAGTACTTAACGTTTTGCGTAAATTTAGAAAATAACGGACCACGTCTCCAGTTAAAACCTTCCTGCTTTTCAATTAGTGCAAGAGGGGAACGAGAAGAACGGCAGGCACAGTAGAGCGTTTAAGTTTGCAGTTGACGTACGTTAATAATTTTATACGCGCGGCGAGTCGCGGCTATTAAGTAATCAAATGCATTCTTTCCGCATGAATATTCAAGCCAAGGAAAGAGCGCGAGGGTAATTCCATGCAAAGCGGAGAATTTCGAATTATGTAGTCCCGTGCGACGGGCGAGTCTTATCGCCGGTATAGAAATCGCGCTAATTTTCATCCGTCGGTTCCTTAAGAGAAACACCGCCGCGCTTTCCCATCGTTCAATTATCGTGGAAATTTATGAAAAAGAAATATACGGCGGGACGGGGAGGGAGGAATCGCGACTGCTTTTCGACTTGCAAATGTTATCCTTAATGGAAATTAGTACAGACGACTGAGATGTGCACTTATAAATCGCGACGGGCACAGAGATCTATGAATCAAAATTGAATATTATCAATCTTTAAAACATGAGACCTCCCGCTTATCGAATTTCAGTCGGGATTCGTTAATGTACGACGACGATTCGATGGATGATCGAGCGGAGAAATTGCGAAACGGAAATTGGATTATCTCCTTTAAGGTCACTCCGAGATTCATTGAATCGAGCATGCAGGGAGAGAAGGGAGAGGAAAGAGAGATGGACGTACGGTCGGCACTCGTACGAAGTGACGCGATTTTTGTGTTACGTCCCTCCTCCGGCGACTTTTATTTCCTTGCCGCCTCTCCCCTCTTCACTCTCATTCTCTTCTCTCCTCACTCTTTACTTTCCACGATGAATGACCTTTTCTTCCACCCTTTTTCTCTATGTCTTTGCGGCACTTTGCTTCCCGGTTTTCAGAGTGCAGTTCCGTCGGCTGCGACTACCTCGAATGCATTTTTAACAGGCGCTGATCTTACCTTTATTTTTAACTCACGATTGATACAGGTGGTTGCCGAATTTACTTAGTCTCGTATTTGCTTTGCTTCAAACATTAATCGAAGGATAATTCGATTAAAATTAGATGCTAATTTTCTTATCGATTTTGAGAAAAAAAAAATTGATTTTACAATTACATTCATTGCCTTGCTCGAAAACGCTTAATTCGTCATTCCTCGTTCATTATTCCAGATAAACAATTTTCTCATTTAATCTTTATCACAGTGAAATCTCTTTCGTCTAAAATATATTTTACTCGAGTTTTATCGCGTTCAAGGTTACCTTCGTTATTTTAATACGTATTTCTATGTTCTCGCTATTGGTCGGTTTACGAGTATTTCTCTCCTCTCGACGGTAACATGAACTTCCCAACCGAGGGACTGGCATCTTTATTTCCCGCAAAGTCCGATACGAAACACGGCCCCACCCCGTCCCACCATTCGCGAAAAACTTCATCCCTTTCTCGCAACTATTCCACCAAGCGCCCGCCTCTCGCGGTGGCTGATTTTCAATTCTCCTCTCCGCGGACAAACTGCTTGCACCACTGGCTTCTTGGTGCACTCAAGCACCCCCTGGCGTCTCCACTCTCCCCTCCCACCTTTCTTTCTCTCTCGCGGCAACCCTTCCCGTCATTCCACCTCGGTATTTTTCCCCTCCATTAACCGTAACTCTTTAGGCGATCCTGCTGGCGTCGGTGTAGTTATTCGGACTGGAATTTCTTTAGATTGTTAGAAAACAGGAAGAGAGAGAGAGGACAGCTTGTGCTCGAGAGGGCGGCTACGTTCCAGGGACGTATAATGAGATCAAAACCCACACCGTCTTTTGAGATTAAAAACACCGTCTCTCTCTCTTCCTTGTCGTCTCCCTCCCTCTCTCTCTCTCTTTCGCGCGCTTTTCCACCCTTCGTGCAATGCGGTGCACCCCTTCTTCTCTTGCCGCACGACAAATTTCGTTAAAATTCGATGTTCGCTCTACTGCGACTATTTCTACTTTATTAGATTGCGTTTGCGAATTATAGAATAAGATAAGAGACGAAACAATTTTTGCAGTTGCCTAGGAGAGAGGATTCGGTAACGAGATTCGTACCGAGACCGCGAGCTGATTCCTGTGCTTAGAAGAAACTGAATACCATTTGATCGACAGGAAGTAATATATATTGTATCTTCCGGAGACAGGCCGAGGGGACGACAACAAATCTGCGAATATATTCCCAAATTGGATCGGAACCTCTCGAATTTCTCTCGTTCTTACGAGCAGGCTGACATAATAAAACCGGCCATAACTCCAAGGATGGAGAGTTCTCCTCCTTCTCACGTTCTCCCCTTTTATCTCGACTTCCTGCGCGTCCGTCAGGAAATCGAAGCTCGGAAGAGGATTTCTTAAGACGTCGTAAAATCCATATCTCGGAAAAATGGCACGATAAGGTAAGTGCCAAAAAAAGGCACGCCAACCGAATGTTCACGAATATCTCGCTTTGAATTGAAATTAGATCTTCCGAACATCGAAGTGTACCGATAGTGCGAAACGATAATGACTGAGAAATCGATTAGATATCGAGCGTTTTAAAAATGAATCGCGTAGTGGACGTAGGGATAAAAGAATGCGAGCTACGTTTTCGCCAATGAAACATTAATTCTGCATAAGGGATCGGACGGAATTAACTATAAGTTATTTACAGTGGACTTAAAATGCGCGTCGGCCCGGACTATATTTCTAATCCGGTGTATCGTAAATACGGTGTCCATAATCATAAAGTGCCGGAACGGACAGTTACGGGAGAGCCATTCGCTGAATTGCAACGCGATCGGCGAACGCGTTGCAACGTATCGACGGACGTAGGTTCCGGCGAAGGTTCGCACGGAAACTCGCGAGGGGAATATACGCCGCGATGACTGTAGAGTTTCAAATTTGGCTCGACGATGTCGAGTAATTCCTCGGCGAATCTCGGTAAAAAGCGCATAAAGGGGATAAGGTTTCGACGGAATATTTCTCTGTAAAACTCGAACGAAGGCTGCCTGTCCCGATCTGAAACACGGCAGATAATGGAATACGTATGTCTATCGGGTATACGTAAGAGGACAATGCGCATAAATCTATTCTCGAGTTGATAGATATGCAACGCGCTCGTGAGAGCGAGCGCCAACTGAAAACGGATCGCTGACCTGTTCCATTGTTGAGACATTTCCTATTATAGTCACATACGCGGAAAAGGAGTTTGCAACACTTTTGTGTCTCCACGGGTCCACAGGATAAAATTTACATAATTTTTCTATAAAATTAAATGTTGATATAAGAGTCACAATTTTGGAAAAATGTACTGTAATAACCACACGGAAATATAATGACAGATTTGAGTTTCTCTCTCCTGTATAAAATCATTCGTAATTAGTGGATCTTGGGAAAAAGTGTAGTAACGAAATTATGAAACTAATTATAATATAAGAGTAGTAGAGTTACGAAAAGTAAATGTTAAACAAGGTTAGGAAAATTTTTAACAAAAAGTTAACTTTTTGACAATAAATCTATATAATTTTTTCTCGTCTCTCCACTCTCTGTACCTCTTTTCTTCTTATAATTTGAAGTCTTATTCATTGTAGTTTTGATGCTGTAATTATTGCGGTTATTGATTGTAATTATTTCACTTTCGTCTAACTCTATCTATCAATCACGCATTATTGAATCATCGTGCAATTAATAATTGCGAATGATTAATGTAAGTTATTGCAACGCATCGTCGCCATCCGGCGGCTAATTGGCGCACTCGCAATTATTAATGATAATGTTACAATCAATCATTATCACTAATTCTCACGGAATGTACAACACGGAAATTATAGTTTTTACATCAAATTCGCGACACACAATAATTCAGCTCCTCGTCAGAGTTATCCTTGTCATGATATTTGCATGTAATAAATACATTAATAAAGTAATTTCAGCTGTATTAAATTTAAATTAAATCTGATGATACGTTATATTATCTGATACGAAATTGAACCAAATATACATTATATTTTTGCAATTTTCTCTTATTCTTTAAAAATAATAAATTGCAGAAATATTTTGGATTCTTTTTTTTTCTTTTTTTTTTTTAATTTAACGCATACACGATTTTTTACGAAGGTAGAGAAAGAAGGGTACTTTCTGTCTTAGTAGTTTGAACTCATATCTATTAAAAAATGGGGAAGGGGGATGGGACGCGATTTATAGACCGATATTTTCATACGCTGGTAACGAGCAGGAAGTAGCCGAGGCAATGGAACTTGCGGGTTAAGTGGATGAGAAAAGTTTCCCCTAATATTACCGGGAGGCAAGAGAGAGATTGATCTGCAGGCGAGCTCGTCGAAGGGATTAGTCGTAGCCCGGCTAGTCCCGTGCGATTTTCATCAGGTGATGGTACTTTAACTATAGATTAAAGGATTCGTCTGGCAACCTGAAATGAGATCCGCTTTCCTGCGAGACCGAAAACCCAAATCAGCCAGGAGATGCGTTGAAAAGAGGGCTACGCTATTGACGACGAATTTACGGGTATTTGAAAAAGATTCCGGCCTGATAGAGTCCCCGTGAAACCTTCAACGAATCCACTCGGCTGCATTTGCGCAAAACACCACACGGTATACCGAATCGCGTTGGTTATCTTTTCAAGGGACGGATTTATGCGAGATTCTAAAGAATCTGGGAATTGTATTGCATGCCAATTTTAAATTTCTAAATTTATTTCGAAAGGAAATTGCACTTTCTTGCATTTTAAAGCCATAGTTCTCGCTCGATGTTCAATTGAAAGACGAGACACGGACTCGTAATTCTCAAATGACTTACAGTTCGGCGCGCTGATTATTATAAATCGGACGTTAACACGCCGGGTTTAATTTGCAAGGAGCCGTGAGAGCGTTGGACGTTTCATCGATAACCGAGCTGATGACTCTCGCGAGAGAGAGTGCGAATGCCAGGAAGCGCCGTTCGACATTATCGAGGCCCGCGATATCCATCAGCCTAATGGTCTCGCGGCTAAGGTGAGCGTGTAAAGCTCATTAAAAGCTCGTTAGAAAGCCGCCACCAACACGCCAGGACGGTCGAAGTGGCTGTTGGGAAATCGGTCAGAAAAGTAGTGGAAGCCAAGCGCGAGAGAAATAAAAACGATTGAGATAAACTCACGATTTACCGATTCCGTCGCGAAACAAGTCTGCTTGTACTTTTTGTGCAACGGCAGCAATTGTTGCTTCTTAATTTATACAGTGTTGCGTTTAGGTAACTTAAAATTATCTAGGTAAAGATAAAATAAATTACATGTAAACGTGTCTGAGATAAGATAAAGATGATTTAATTTTAAGTTACCTAAATAAAAGATAAAATTATATATAGCTTCATTTAGATGATTTTAAGATAATATCATTGTTAAACAAAACAATTTATAATGCATAAATTTCTTTCTGCACTGAGAGAAAAAATTACTACATTTTAATAAATATTTGTTTGAATACTTGCAAAGAAATAATTTGTTAAATGTAAATAAATATTTGCTTAATACAAGTAACACTAATTTAATTTAACTATCATTTTTTTTATTGAATAAATACTTATGTACCATAAGTAAATATTTCATTGCAAGTATTCAAATAAATTTTTTTCTCAGTGTGGATACCATTAAAAAAATAATAAACGGGTATATTTAAGACTCACACTAACGTTTTACAAGTAAAATAAAAGCGCTGTGACAATATCGAAATAACACTCACCTGAGTCATAGTGTCGCCATTGACTTTCAGTTTCGACTGGAAGTTGCTCTGATCCAAGAGGATCATTGCGTTGTTAATGTACACGTTCGCGCCGCCGTATCTGGCCGGTCTTCTAGTAATCCACAGAGGTGGGTTACCCTCCAACTCGGAGGATATATAATCCCTCAGCTCCTCGATCGTCAAAGGCCGGTTCGCTGAAATCGACAAAGACAATATCTTGTTAGTATTTTGTAGCTCCATAGAAATACTTTGGATATTTGAAACGATTCTTCTTTTGTTACTGCGCAGATGATTGCATTTCGAAGGAGCTACTTCAGCTCAGGCCACCGCAAAGATCGCGATTTAGTTCTTCGAAACTACAAAGTTTTTAGCTGCTGAAGATTTTTATTCTCGGTAAAAAGAGACAAAGCGGGAAATGATAAAAAGAGAAGGACACACTGAGAAAAACGCTGAAAATAACGTAAATGGCGAGCGGGATAGAAGAGCTGGAGATAGAGCAACTTCAAAAAGTCCACGGCGAAGCTACAATGCTCGTCGCTTTATTATCCCGTTACCGGAGAACGTCCTCGTAATCTTGACGTTTTTTTTTCTCTCATACGGACAGATAGTATAGAGAACGAAGGAATAGAGACACACACACATCCCCACTATTGTTATTTGATGTCACGTGAAAGTCGCAGCTATGATAAAAGCTTAATCGAATTTTTAAAGTAAAATATCGTTTCTTAGATTCTTGCGTTTTCGATTTTTCTATTTATTTCTCTCAATTTTTTTCACTTAAACTTTTTGCAATGCATTTTATAAATTTTAGTTTAGTTCACAAGAATTTCAAGAGCAATTTTCTATATTTTATACAAATGTTAATCTGTCGTGGTGGAAAATATGATAGAGAAAAAGCTACAAAATGATGAAATCTATTGCGTTTTTTTCTGAACCTCACAAAAAGTCTCGAGAAAGATAGGATAAAATCTAAAAAAAATTTATAGATGTTAAATGGAGAATTTTATTTGCATTTTCTTTTATCGATATAAATAAACAATCAGATAAACTATTCCTCGTTTTAAATTTCCGCATTTTTCCGAGCAAAATCAAAATTACACATCGACGTACGAGCGGACGGAAATTATTCTGCCCTATCTTGCTCTAATCTTAGTATGAGAATGTGCACGCCTCCCTCGAGTGCGACCTATCGAATATCGCGACAACCGGCATTGTAGTTTCTAAGAACAGCCCTGCTCACGACACAAGCGAGCACCTACCGTTCCTCGCAAGCTCGGAAAGTCCAATCTCCGCGAGGAAGAAAGCGGGCTGGGACGGGTAGTACCGCCAACAATGACGCTCATTACGAACGCTAGGAATTGAGTCCCCGTTTCGTAAACCACCAGCCGTTTTACCCCCGCGAAAGTTTCCAGAACGAGAAAGCTGACGCCGTAAAACCTCGTTCTCCCGACAGCGCAACGACGATTCGGGCGGCGTCCTTTCGAAAAATAATTTCCCTCGCCCGTGAGTTTCCCCAACTGGATTGCCCGACAAAGCGACATTTCATTCGCGACTCGAAATTGTCTTTCGTGCTAATGTCTAACAAACATTCCCCTTCAGGGGGAATATTTCTCGAGATTATCCGCGGCTACTTTTAATTTCTTTGGACCCTCCCACATCTTTTCTCGTGTACTTTTTTATCTCTTCTCGAATTTTTAACGATCGAGCCAATAGTCGTCGTTCGCGCGCAGACAGAAAAGTACGAGAACTTTTCTTTTAACGTGCGTAACTGTATGCCGACGGTAATTCGCACGCAAGGAACTCAGACGATTCGCGCGTAAAGCTACGCAGCACGGTAATCGTAAACTTTATGACCTAACGCGAAATATATAGATATATATATATATATACACACACATATATATTATATATATCACTAAAACTAGACGATTACGACATCGGGAGAAGTTGCTCATCGCAATGCCGAGAGTAACATTTGATGGCCACGATTCGAAGCGTAAAAGTCAAAACCAGTTGGCTTTTATAGCAAGTGTCGTTCTTCGTGATATACAACAATGCAGTTTTGCAATATACAATGTGAGCTATCAATGGATCGGAGACGAATTTTTTCCTCAGAATATACATGGGTGTACCCGGAGGAGATGGTTTGAGAGTTCAAACCTTTCCTCGAAATTATTTGCGCAGCACAATGGTAGATCGTCTGAATGGCACGGTCCTTGTGTCGAGTCACAAAGACTGTGAATCGTGAAGATATGTTAAATCGCTACTACACATTTCGTCTTTAATAATTATATTTTATATTTAAATTATATTTTGCTTTAATAATTATATTACACTTTCTTCAGGAAAAAAATTAAAAAATAATAAACCTGATATAAAACCTAATATTTTTCTTATTAAAAAATCAGGAGACATTCTAAGCCTTAAAATATCAAAAAAATTAATTTATTAACTCAAAAAGTTGCTGATGAAGTTTACGTGATAACAATTCATAATCCTTTTCTCCTGCCTCTCTTAAAAAAAATCCTGGAGGTGCACCCATGCCTGATATTATAATATATCATATACTTCTACTGAAAACAAATAAACTTTATACATGATTCCTCTATCGAAAGAGGAATATCGCATGCTCGAGCAGCTTTCGCGAGCTACACCTTATTAAGATAAATTTCCTTCGATACGCCACTTTTTCAACGCGAAGCGACTTCTGGTTTATCCTGTACATATCGGAGAAGTTCACCGCTCCAGAACGGCGTATCGTGCCGCGCCATATAACGCTTTTATATCTTCGTGACGCCTCGTCAATCACCCCCGAATGGTTGCATGCTTGATCATTCTTCCGCTAGGTGAGGAGCTTCGGAAGGGGATACGCGAAGCGCATATACAAAATGTTGCAGCTTCAATATGTTACGAAATATGATGCGTGTGAATTTGAATGTAAACGAGCCTTGTTTTATCCTGCAGTCGCTCCAAACGTCTCAATCTTTTAAAGAGAAAAAAAAAAAGATTCAAGGAAATGCAACTTGACACAAGACATTTTAAAAGATGAGTATTTCTTTTTTACTTCGTTATTACGTTTCGAAATTTATCGTAAACATTTTATATTTGTTGTCATCTCGAATAACTTGGTGTGCAACGAAAAACCGTTAAATTTATCTGCTGGATCGTCCTGGATAGGTGCAGAATCTCATACGAAAGCAGAATTTTTGCGGATCGCCGATAACCCGCTGTAAGTCGGCTTGGAAATGCGAGGCACGTTCGGAAGCTGGTTAGGAGCGAGCAGCGATCGTATTATCGCGGGTCGAGCGAATGGAGCTTTATTCGCGCCGACTGGATTTTTATAGCGCGTCTCCCGGCGCATTTTTCTTGTTGCGCTGGGAGTGCTTTATGCGGCCGTGATCGAGTCGCAGAGGGCGTATGTATGCCTTTCAGAGGGCAATATCTCTGGCTTCGGGTCCGGGGCTCGCGAGCATTTTGTCCCAGCAGCCGATCCTTTCCGCTGCTCTTTCAACGAGGGGGGACGCGGGGGCGNGGCTGCCCGAATGATTAAGCTGCCGATCGATTCGCATTTATTTTCTATCCCGCGAATCCCGCCGCCCGCGATGGCGGACGATGCGGGACACAGGTGCTACGGCCGACCGCAAAACGAGAACAACTCGCGCAAAGCTGCTTGCGCATCGATTTATATCCCCCGACCCTCCTGCCTTCACCATGACGTCTCTACTCGTCTCTTCTCTGTCCCCTTTCGACGTAGCCGAAATCCGACTTTCGAACATGCGCGTCGGTTGCGTCTGATGAGGACGAACTGCTCTAGCGAATGTTTATTCAGACTGCGATAAAAATGGTAGCCGTATTCTGGAGAAAAATACTTTTTCAAGCATATAAAATAACAATAATAAATTATAAAGAATGGGAACATAAGACAGGCAGTGTCAGGGGCAAGCAATTCAAAACCATAGAGCTCTTCTTTTTTTTATTCTCTTAATCAGAGAAAATAGAGTTAATTTATCACTTGAAAAAAACTCTTGTGGTGGCTAAGACGAATTAATTTGTCACAAAAATTTAAGGCTATTAGGATCTTTTTAGTCATAATATTTTTATAAATTATTTGTTTATCTATCCAAGAATATGTGTTTTTAAAATTTTAGTATTATATTCATATTCGAAATAAAACGAAATATTTCGTATTTTCTGTGTATAACGTGAATATTAATTCGTCTCTACAGAATTATAATTGTATGTACAGAAGGCGTTTTTGATTGATGAATTCTCGAATAATTAACAAATTAATTAGCAGATATAAATGAAAAATGAGCTTTAGCTTTCGCTGTTCTGCTCTATCCATATTAAGCACATATTTTATTCTTAAATTAATTTATATTTTACTTCCTCTTTCTCTCAAATACAGCTATGCATCTACGGCTGCACCTGGAAAGCGCGCTATCAGAGCTAATGTACCATTCCCTCTCTTGTTTTACGTATAATGAACAATAAAAAAAAATGACACCATAGTTCTGATGGAGCGCTTCCGATTAACTTTTGCGAACTATGGACTCTATGTACAACGTACAACCCTTTCTTTATCAACTCTAAATATACAGTTTGCTGCATTTTACAAGTACACTGTTTATTGTGTCACTGGTCGATATTTCATCGTAGCTCATGAAGAACGAAAGACGGCATTTCGTAGATACATTGAAAAAAGAAGTTTCGTTAATAATCAAAAATATATAGTAAGTGTAAACTAAATTTAGTAATACTTACTAAATGTCTAGATAAATAAAATAATTTTTATATTTTAATAATAATTATATTAACTACATATTTTTGGCATTATTTCACTCAACATTTGCTATTATCTCTTTTTTTCAGCGCGGCTAAATCGCAGCTCTAGATTAAAACTGTCATATGAATGCTAGCTTTCTCTATGTAATTCGGCATCGAAAATCGCGGAGCATCTTTGTTATAGCATAATATAAGTAGATATCTACTTGTACTGTGGCTATATATAGCACAGTATAAGTAGATATCTACTTATACTGTGACTATAGAGCCTCTAGCAGATATACTAGCACATGGCGCCAGCTAGCGGTACATTTTCTTGTTAGCAGACAGCTGCTAAGCCGTGTTTGGTTGTGTTCAGTTGCGTTCAGCCATCATTGGCCACGCAATCGGCACTCGGCAGTTCGCGCGTGTTTGTACCGCGTGCTTCCGCGCTGCAATTAACTCTCGTTCCTCTTATCTGCGTGGTAGAGGCGTGCGTTTAAAACGGGTATACCTCGACGGCGCTGACGCCGGTCGTAGAATGGAGAACGTTTCTGTGTCCAAGGTAAGTGATATGACACGTGCAACCTGTTGCTATCGCCGGCTTAACCTCAAAGTGCAAAGTTAGCGCGCGGGAACGCCAAATAATGATTCATAGGCCGTCATGTTTTCGCACGTCTTAAAAGTTCGTCGAAAAGTGTCTGTCAGGGAGTTGCTACTCCCTCGTACAACGTTGCTTTTGTTTTCGATCAACGTCATAAACTTAAATAAACGTTATATAAACTTTGTTTTTGATTTTTTTGATTTTTCTTAGACATTGGCATTTGAAACATTTAATTTTTGAAAGCTTTTATATCAAAACTTAATAAAACTAACGATAATAGATGGAAAGATGCATAAAAAATTCTGTTTGAAATAAAAATTTATAAATAACTTATCTTATTTAATTTTTCAAGAAATTCACAGTATTTTAATTTGTTCATTTCGGGACTTTCTGTAAAAGAAATTAGCTTTTGGTTTTTTTACACTGAGAAAAAGATTTAAAAATTTGTGGAATATAAATTTATTTCACTGAAATAAATTTTTATTCAAATACGACGAAATAAAATTTTATTCCTAGCAAATAAACTAATTAAGAAAAATGAGATATATTTTACAGAAATGTATATTTTGTCGTCACAATTAAATTTTTTTAACCAATAAATATCATGAGTAACATTTGCTTCTAAATATTTCAACTTTTTTCCTCACTGCAGAATCGATGTATAATCATTTTTGTAATTAATATTAATACCACAGTAAATTCTGAAACCACAAGAGCAATAATATCGGCAGTTTTGTGATTGATGCGACAGAGAATCGATGAATTAGAATTGATTAATCATGACTAATTAGAATATAATATTGATCGTGATTTTTAGGGGGTATTTGCTTGCAAAGGAAGTTACAAAATTGGGAAGAAGAAAAAGAAAGCGCAATGCCAGGCGTACCTTAATGAACCCTGGTATATCGCGTATAACGAAACGTGGGGATATATCGAGCAGGCTACGGAGGTACAACTACCGTGTGTTAGCACCAGCCATAAATCTCAATCAAACGGCGGACTACCTAACAGAATACATTAATATTTCAGAATGTCAGATCGAAAATGTTTCAACAAGTTATATCCAATTTGGAGTCTTTCGTGTCGAAAATAAAAACGACTCCATTGAATGTATCGTCCCACGAAATAGCCACGGCCATTTTGTTAACAGGTGAAAATAAACGTTGCATTTTTTTTTTAAATAAAAGATTACCGTACTACTTTCAACACAAAATTTAGATAGCCCGAAATTAATTGAAAATGTAGTAATTTGTGTCTATTAAGAGCGTTTTTCTCCAGTAATGATATTCCCAGTTAATAATTTAAATGAATTAAAATTATAGGAGTGAATGTTCCCGATCACACAACACTTTTCAACACGATAGTATCCAAACTTAGTAAAATAACGCCGCACTTAGCAATGGTTTGGAGCAGAAATTGTAACAGCGTGAAAAACGTCATCGAAGACACCGTATATCAATTTACTCATCAGAATATAAATAAATCGGAATCGGTTAGTTTCGCGGTAGCAGCAGCGTACAGAAATAGCATGTCTTTAAATAAATTATCATTCGTAGGATGATGATATTCCTGAAGTGCGTAAGAGTCAGTGCACCATGCGCGTCTTGAAAAAATTGTTTACGGAACATCACGATCCGGAGGATCCTCTAATTATAATTCTTCCGGATTTCGAAAGCTTCTCCACCAATGTATTACACGATTTTATTCTGGTGTTGAGGTATTATGTACAATGTTTCATGTAGCATGAATAATTAGAAAAGAAATTGTGAATATTAAAAAATTCGCATGAATAATTTTCAGTTCGTATAGAAGTACTTTGAAGTTTGTACTCATTTTTGGAGTCGCGACCACGTTGCATGCCGTACATAAATCATTGACGTATGACGTCACATCGAAGTTAGTCGTGCAGGCAAGTTAAACAAAAACACGTATCGACGTCTAACGCAAATGTTTGCATAATGACTTTAAATAATTCGTTGTCCACTTGTTCAGGTATTCTATATGCAAACGCAAGTCAAAACACTAGCCGATGTATTGGAGAGCACTGTTTTCTCTACAAAGATTCCATTTAAATTAATTGGCCGTGCGTTCCAATTGTTGACTGATATTTTTCTGTTTTACGATTTTTCGGTAGACAACTTTTTACAAAATTACAAGGTAACGAATGACTAGTAAAACCTAATTGATAAGTTAATCATTGAATGGATTGAATATTATAAATCACGTTTTTTTAGATGTGCATGATACAACATTTTTACGAGAACAATGTAAGCTCTCTTTGTTGTCAACCGAAAGACATTAAGGAGAGAATATCTAAACTCACCGATGAAAATATCGTGGACATTAAAAGTTTACCGTCTATCGCTAAATATTTGAAAGCGTCCAATGAAGTGGCGAATGAAGATAAAGAGCTCAGCGATAAAGAATTCATGGTATAATTTATTTACGAGAATCAAAAAGGATTGCAAAAATTATAGCTATCAGTAACGGGAGGGGGATCTTTTAAATAATATGTAATTCAATTTACGCTATTGAAAAATTTTAATATAAGTCCATTATCAAACTGTTTAATATTGGAAATAAAAAAACGAAAGATGTTTAATAAAAATGAAAGCTTTAGCAAAGCTAAGATAGCTCTGTAAGTTTTAAATGTCTCTCTTTTTAAATGGAAATAAAAGCTCTATAACTTTTAACGGTCTCTTTTTAAATAGAACTGTTACTGATGTACATAATTTTTAATAATCTTACTTCTGACTCATATCTTTTTAAATGTCGCCTTTTGTAGGAATTGTTGGAACAATTGTTAAACAAATTTCACAAATTTATGGATCAATTTTTAATCGTTTTGAGATGTTTGCACTGCTTGATTGCTTCATTGCCAGGCTCACCAATGGGTAAACAGGTAATATAGTGCTATTGACGCAGAATGAGATATTATATTACGCAATAACGCGATACGTCGAGCTAAAATTCGGAATGGTGAAACAATGCGAAATCGTTTCAGTTACGAGAGGTTTATACCAAAGCGGTTTACACGAACGATCTGACAGAGTCCTCTGAATACAAAGAGTGTCTGACATTACTGGGATTTTTATCGAAGGAGGACCTTCTCTCGAAACTCGAATCTGTCGTGAAAATTATCGAGGAATCCAAAGATTCGGAAATTAAGAAAATTAAGATCAATCTCAACAATCACATCAAGACGATTCGAGAAGCTAGTTTAAGCACCACAGCGACTTCTGAAATCATCAGCGTGGAAGAGAAACTTAGTCGCATGCAACTAAAGGAGGTGTGTGCAAAATCATACTTTCTTAATCCTTCTTAATCTAACGTCACACTGTTTCACGCTGAGAATTATTAAAGCGATGCTTCTATATTAAATTAAATCCGATTTGATAAGATCTAATAACTCGAGAGCGATCTTTCGTACTATTATACTTTATATTAACAAGATTTTATCATTTTACGCGAAAAGTCACATAAAGTTCTCTTTCATTCTCTCTATATATATCGCTGCGAATCAGATCTTCGGCTCAGAAATAAAGATTGTCGATGAAAACGATAAGATTAGTGGCTTCCATTCAACGATGACGTGCTCTCCTTTCAGAAATTGTTCAAAATGAGTCAGCAACAGTCGCGTTCCGCTTACAAGCAGGCGCAGCTTGATCTGATCGATTACTTGGACCGAAAAGTGTTCTCCGTTCATCTGATCGATCCGAGTCGCGTGACGGCTCACGAGATATTTTGCTACAGCGACGGGAATCAGGCGAAGCATCATATTCGCGGCTCTTTGCGGGCTGCCATACACACGGGATTGAGCGATCCGCAGATGTACCTGGACGTGAGTGAAGGAACTCTGCACGAATAGCTCGTGCACGCGATTTCAGCCAGCTCTTTTGTCGCACGGCGGGCATATGCCCGAAAAATCGTTTGCAACGATTGTTAATTCAGAATTACGAAACTAAACTTTTAAATAATATAAACAGACATCTGCACACACAAGGCGTCGTGCCGCCTTAGATGTCGGATTGAATATTATGAAGCGATGCGAAAAATCGCATCAGACATTTTTGCATTTTAAATTATGATTTATGTGTATGAAATCAAATTATTTTTCTTTCAGTCTTCGATCTATTTTCTATATTCAGCTTCTCTTTTGATCAACATCCTTTTTTTGAATAAGTGCTCGTTTCCAATACGTGCCATCGTCATTTCTCTTGTGATATTTAATTTCCTTTTATGCACGGAGAGAATTTTCTCTTAGAATTTAGCCTCAAAATCACGTGGTAGTTATGGAACAACATGGTCCTCGAAGAATTTTACTATAATTTTAGTAAAATTGAATAAAATCTAATAAATTGTAAAATATAAAATAATTTGGTTAAATTTTACTAAAAGTGCAATAAAATTCTTCTCGAGATCCATGTTGCTCCCATGGCTACCATGATTTTGAAGATAAATTCTAAGAGAAAATTCTGTGCAATTCATCGGCGACCGCGAAAATATGACGCTTTTCGATAGACCGCGCGGCGCGGTTAATTGGAAATGTATATTTCAGTGCGACTGCTGCAAATTGGAAAACGACGACGACATTCCGCGCACGCTCCCCGACCTGAGTATAATTTATAAGCTGCATTTGGAGTCTAGGAAGCTGATCAATATGTACGACTGGCTGCAGGTAACAATCCGACTTGTGCTCATGTTTACAGGTTAATCCCTGTTACACTTACGGTCACGCACTCGGCCGGCCGGCCGGCCGTCTCGTGATTTTAATCGCCATCGCCGCCGCCGCGAGTGATTCACGCGAGCACGTCATTGTAAGCAAGGCGCACACAAGGGGTGCCGAGTACTTTATCGTCGACCGGTTGTTAGGAAGCCGGTAAAACGATTCTCATGAAAATTGCACCGGCGAAAACCGTGCTCTCCGCAGAACGGTTCAACGACGCCGCGATCGGAGATCGCGGAATATATTACTAGCTTAATATAGAAAGAATTTAAGATTTTTTTAATAAACTCCTCGGGGAATTTTTTATAAAATTCTTTCTGATGTAAAATCTAGCATTCTTGCGTTTTTTTTTAGGACCTGAAGTTTGACTTTTTTGATATATTTTCAAATTTGTAAATTATTTCACATTTTTGTCATAGATATTTTGATCTTTAAATTTTACGCATTTACGCTTAAAAACCCAATGGAATGCACTTGATACATTTGTTTGCAGGCATTCCTGACGATCGTGGATCCGCGGGCCCAATCTACGGAGCAACGCAACGTGGATCCGCGACTGCAGTATCCTTTACAAAAGTTTACGCGAATGCACGAGGCAACCCTCGCATATTCAACGTGATCGGCACTCGTTGAGATTTGTCTTACCTGCTCGGTGCCTTTGAAATTCATATCACGCCTCCTAACGCGAGGATCGTACCCCGTAGAGAGACGTAACTTTCGTGAACTAGATACCTCCCTAGTTTGAATAATTCGCACGTGTTATCTCGCATTTCATCATGTAGTAACTTATCCTTAACGGGGATTCAGAGCTCGGTTTACTCAAGCGGTCGCCGTTCTACAGTTCCTCGGCTTCATCAAGACTTCTCGAAGGAAGACGGATCATGTACAGCGACTTACGTAACAATAATATCGCTGCTTGATTGTTTGCTTAGTTTGTCCGCATGGTTTGTTAGGTATACTTCTGAGTTATTCTGTTTTTGTATCATTTTTATTAATGAATAAATTAATATGAACATATTTAAATGTTTTTATCTTGCATTTCACCCCTTTTCAGTACACACACTGCAGTATCTGTATATTTAGCTGTTTTTTTTTTATTTTAATATTGTCAAATATACTGACAAAGAAAAAATAAATAGTATTCACCACAATGATTGTAATTTTAAAAAATTTTACTTGTTTAATTGTTGTGGATTTAAATTGAATTAAATGTAACTAAACAAAGAATTAAATAACTTTTTTCAATTTTAAAAATTCGTTCCTGAAGAGATTAAATATTCATTTATTTCCAAAATCCCCAAATATTATCCAACTGTTAAAATATATGGGAAAAAATGCAAAAATTGCATGGTTTATACATACATTCATTTATATATACGTACACTGAGAAAACAATTTCGCAATTCAAGTAAATGTTATTAATACTATTCAAGTAAATTATTTACATCACACAGGTAAATATTACTTGTTTTTAGGAAATATTACTTCAAAGCAGTAATATTTACTTGTGTGATGTAAATAATTTATTTAAATAGTACCAATAACATATTTACTTGAATCACGAAAAGTTTTTTCTCAGTGTACATTTTTTATTTAACGAGATATTTCTTATTGTTTTTACAATTCTCTTGTGATCGTTGAACGATCAAAGCTACGTGTCCTGCGTATTGATTCCACCGTCTCTTGGAATTTACAACGGAAGTTGTTACATGCCGAATCCAAAGGAATAATTTAACAACTTGCACGCATATTGATGATGCTCGTCCTGTATCTACATAAGTTCTCTGCTGCCCCGATCTTGATACTTAAATCCTAGGTAGATCGATATATAGATAGTGTTCCTCTCTCATTTCACTCCCTCGGCATCCCGGGCTTTTGAAAATCCGCAATATCGATTACGCCGTCTTTGTGGCGGGGCGTCGAGCGTGCCGCGCGTTCCACGGGATTGTGAAAAAAAATTCGGCCCGGAGAGCGCGCACGGCAATCGTTTCCGCATTTTAACGTGGATGAATATCGATTAATTGGATTCCCGCGACGGCCTTTTTCTCGCCTAGCGACACGGATGGAAGTTAACATTCCGTGCGACGACCTTTACTCTTTCGCTCTGTGATGGACGAAATTCATTCGCGTGAAAAAATTCAGACCGAAAATTTTTATGGATCTTTTAAATAAAATTACAGTCGTCCTACAATTGTAGAAATAATTAACTTGTCGAACAAAAGGCAGCGTACTTTTAACATATGGAAATAGTCTTTTTTTCTCGTCAACGATCATTTTGGGTGATTTTTCTCAATTAAAAGTCATTGTTATTAACTATTTTATATTTCTGATTGTTTTGTAATTTAGTAGTATCTAAAGACATTATATTATATATAGAAATTTAATTAATATTTTTTTAAAAAAAAAGGAGAAACCAAGAAAACATTAAATGGAAGAAGCACATTAAGTAGTTTATTATTTTTAAAACTATTTCTAAAAAATGAAGAAATCAGTTAATAAAATACTTTTACAATGCAGGTTTTCATTGCTAAAGTTAGTGAAGAATAATTATTAGAAAAAACAAAATATGTAATATTCATTTTATAACAATTTAAAGTAAGGCATAGTTATCAAAGTTATTTATATTGTATTTGCTCTTGCAGAATTATTTAAAAAATGGTTTATTTCTGTAATATTTGTTTATTATATTATATAAATATGAAAATGATATAGAAGTATTCTTAATAAAAATAAACATTTATAGAAACATGATATAAACTTTTGTATTGTATAAACATGAACATAAAGATACCATTGTTTAACTCAAACTCATTCGAATTTATAATTATAAACTCTTATCATATTTGATCTTATAACGTAAACAATCATTTG
>QKQZ01001030.1:0-14730 GCA_003595255.1 Solenopsis fugax | reverse complement strand
TAGTTCTTTCTGAAATGCCGCGTTGCCGCGCGCGGCATTTGCCGCGTCCATCAGTAGGCACCTAAACCAACTTATAGCCTTAAGTCCCGGTCTACAATAGGTGTTATAAGCCTTAAGGCGATGCTGGACTGACGATGAAACTCACTCGACGTCGATACTGCAGATCACTACAGATTTTTCTTCGACGTGAAGTCTAGCGACTACAGGCCGCGCGCGGGGCAAAGAGTAAAGGGAATAGGCTAGCGCTCTTTGTCAAACGCACTCATCTGTCCTTGTTTTTCGACTTTAACGCCATCTATTGCAAGATCTTTCCACTACCACGAATGCAGTTTCTGCTCTTTCCACCAATACACGTGAAAATTATATAAACAATTTTCATACATTTATATCTTTTCTACTAAAGCTTCTATGATCATTCTGCAAGCGCCGTATTTTTCTTTCATTTAATTCACATCCCGCTAGCTATTTATTTCATACACACAATGTCTAAAACTTTTATATGGGCACATATCACAAGTCGGCTATAGAAGCTGATAATTAAATTATAATTTTTTAATCAACTTTTGTTTTTCGTATTAAATTATAACTAGCGGGGTGTGTTTTTGTCACTACTTTAATCGTGTAAAAAGAGATCTGTTAAGCCAATTAAAAGATATGGGTGTACGAAAATAAGCACGTATAGAGACCGGTCCAGCATCGCCTTAAGCCGTAAGAAATTAACCTATCGATAATTCTCCTCATTTAATTGTGATTGGTCAATTTCTTAAGGTGTCTATTGATGGACGCGACAAATGCCGTCGTAAAAATGAGTTCGGTTTTTGGTCACTCGCGTCGCATCAAACGTTAATTCTCCCATTTCTATTGGTTCTGTATTTCTATTGGTTCTTTATGTAACATAGAAAACCAATAGAAATGGGAGAATTAACGTTTCATGCGACGCGAGTGGCCAAAAACCGAACTCATTTTTACGACGGAATTCGGGTCCACTTTTTCATCCAAAGTTCCATCTCCTTATCCTACTTCATGGGCTTACTACACCTATTGTAGACCGGGACTAAGAAATTGACCACTTATGGTCAAATGTGAGAACAATAATCGACTACGTTTGGTTTCTTATGCTAAGCCTTATTACGCCTATTGTCGTATGCAGTGTTATAAGCTGTAAGCCATAAGAATTGACCAATCACAGTTGAGTATTCTCCTCATATTCACTATGATTGGTTAATTCTTAGGGGCCCGACACATGAAATGCATAAGCGTAGCATAAGGCCGTTGAACCAATGAGAACCTATGTAAATCAATATGGCGATTTTATGCTGGATGTTCATTGGTCCAGTGGCCTTATGCTCTGTTATGCATTTCATGTGCGATCGGCATTAAGGGGGAAGCACACACTCTTGCATAGCTGCATAACCATATGCATAAGGAAATTGATTGGTCCATTTCCTTATGCATGTGCTAATTGACCAATCAATTTCCTTATGCATATGGTTAGGGAGCGTCCCAAACGGACAAGTGCAATTGGACATACACTCACATCGGCCTGTCCCGAGGTATTTCCTGCTGTACCACCAATCAGAAAATTTTATATTAAAGCAGCCAATCAACGATGTGTCTGATTGGGCTTCAACCGGCTGGTTTATGCAGGCAATAACCATTAACTTATGCCGAAATCGGTAAAGTTCAATACTAGGATTTCAATGCTTCTGTTTATTGAGACTCGAAATATGTGTTGAAATCAGTGTCAATTTCAACATGTTTGAAAACGAAACGTTCCCGTTTCATATCAGACAATCAGAAAATTTCATATTAAATTAGTCAATTAGTGACTGAGCAATCGGATGTCATCCTAATGAAACATTAAATTTAATAAAATTTCGTCAAAATTTTATTAACATTTTTATAGGGATAAACAATTCCGTCGTGTTATCAATTCTCAATTTTTATATTAAATAATCTGAATTATGCTGATAAGTTATGAGATAAAAAAAAACAAAGATGTTTTTCTTAGATATTTTTTATTATTTAGAGATATTTGTTAAACCATAATTTATCAACCGGTGATATCCATCTTTGGCAACCCAGCATGTTATTTTGAATCATATATTTCCAAGTCCAAAGATGTTGATTGTTTTCTTCTAACCATTTCTCCTTAACTGCCTCTTTATCTAAAATCTTTTGACTGACGGCTCTGGCTTTGAACGGTAGTTGATTTGCTATTTGAGTCAATACTTTCTTTATCTAAAAAAGAATTGTATGTATCAATACGTTCCCATTTATAACTATTGCATCGCATTAACCTTTTTTCACTCATGAAATATTTCGAGCACTCTTTTATAAGATATGATCTCAGTAAAATTTTTTTTAAGAGTTGCATTACATTTTTATTAAGAATTATTAAAACCATCACTATTATTTATACATATTTCATAATCCTGACTTCTTAAGTGTCTTTTAACCATCAACTGACACACTGGGTACACCCGGTATGTTTACAAGAATGCTTGGCATTCATAAATCGTTCGCTCCTTCTTTTCTGAATATTTCGAATATATTCAACTTCTCGATTTTCGCACCTATTCAGTCTTCTTCTTGACCTTCTGGCGTATCGATTAAAAAAAATATTCAAATTCTATGCATTACCGAGATATACGCAATTGAAAATGGTCGAGTAATGTATATACATCCATGGCTGCGGTCAAAGTCTCACTACAAATAATTTGAAGCATTTGATTAACCAATCAAAACAAAGAATTTTACAAATTGGCCAATCAAAAGATGCTTCAAAGCATTTGTAGCATCGTCTTGATCGTATCCCATGTGTGACAAAATATCGAATCCAGTATAGTGTCAGCTGAGGGTTAAAATTTTACAAAAGTCAATTTTAAAAATTGACTCGAGATTTAAGAAAATTTTTATTTGTCAAATTCAATTTTTGAGTATATATTTTTTTCATCAAATATTTTTTCGTCAAATACTTTCAAAATTTTTAAAAAATATTTTTCAACGTTTGACTGAAAAAATTCTTTTAAAAGTTCCTAATATCTTATTTCTTACTTAATTTGTATTGATCTGTAAATTTAATATGAATTATAAACAAAATAATTCAGAGAACAGAGCTAGGACTAGACATATCAGCGTCCAAAAGAAAAAACCTTTAGTTACAAGAAAATTTTTCTTTTTAAGTGATAATGTACAAGGTGGCAGGAAATTGAAACCCATGCTTTCATGGATTGATAGAACAAGTCAAACTGAGAAGAAAAGTTCTTTACCATTTTTCAAAATTCGCAAAATTACCGAGATAAAAATTAAGTTAAAGTCGGCAAATGAGCGCGTACTTTCCCTACCTACCGCTGCTTGTTCGTAGCCATTGCTGCTTTACTCCCTCCTCGCCGCGCCGCCTGCTCCAGGCTCGACGACAGCCAGGCGGTCCTCGCGCGCGGTAGTTGCTGCTTTAGGGTTGGTTTATAATAACCTTAACCGTAAGAAATTGGCCAATCATAGTGGATTTATAGAAGAATAATCGATTATGATTGGCCAATTTCTTACGGTTATGGCTATTATAAACCAACCTTTACTCCCTCCTTGTCACCTGTTCTTGGCTCGGCGGTCTCCACGCGCGGTAGGTAGGGAAAGTACGCACTCATTCGCCGACTTTAACTAATTTTTATCTCGGTAACTATTGCGAATTTTGAAAAATGGTAAAGGACTTTTCTTCTCAATTTGACTTGCTCTATCAACCCACGAGAGCATGAGCTTTAATTTCCTGTCACCCTGTATATTACATAAAATACATATAATATATTAAGAGATTATTATTTTTTAATATTTCAATTACTAGTATTTACTATTAATATTAACTTAATAGGAACATACAATCCCGTGTAATCACCATTAGTAGCAAATAAATTAAAATATAGACATTTATATTGCAATTTTTCAAATTTTTTTACATGACAAAAGTGCCTTGTTTGTCATACTTTAGATTTGTATTTACCAGAATAATTAATAAAACCCAGCACTAATTATATGAAAAATTGAGTCCTGATGAGTTGATTTTTACATATGATGTAGCTTATAATGTGGTGAACAAGATATCATCACATTTTTCCACCATGTAGTGAAAAGATTTCATTAAAATTTCATTTTAATTTTTTATATTAATTAATAAATAAACGAAGAAATCAATAAATGGGTAAATGAATAAATTTATTTATTGTGTGATTAATTTACTTATTAATTAATATAAAAAATTAGAATAAAATTTTAATTAGGAGATTATACAGTAAGTGTGAGTAGCCTTATGACATGCTACATTTCTGCATACTCTAGCTGGGAGCAATCTGATTGATCAACTTTAAATTAATAATTCGATAAATAATGATCTCAGCCAAAATTGGCAAAGAAACTTTTAGTTTAATATTCCATCTTTAACTCCCCGAAATATTAATTAAGTTAGATACCCTATATATATTGTATTAATTTTGCAGATTGTATTAAATTGTCAAAAATTGCCAGAAATTGCCATTTTTCCATGTGTCAGCACAGAGCAAATATTGTTTGTAAAAATTGCTCTTTAAGGAATGATTACTAAAATACTACAATAAACATAATAATTTTGAAAAGAATATTGTTTCATTATATGTTCTTATAAAATTCCCTTTTGTGAAACAGATCAATTTTAAGTACCTTGAATTAATTATTAAAAAACACATTCTTCTTGTTATATAATTATATTTATTGAAAAGAATGACAATACCTGACATAATTTTTATTTCTTAAAAGTTTTTTATTCCGAAAATATGATAATTTAATTTAAAAAATATATTTTTAAAAATTTATTTTTTTTTAATTAAAAACTAGCATTTTTGTTTTGTCCGTCTCAGTTTCCTATCTATCAGAAAATGCTTAAACGTACTCATCATATCCTATATTGCCTCTCTATTTTTCGCTATCAGCACTATATAATATTATCCATATATGCTAATTCCCTTATCCTAATTTTTCTTGTTGCTACTCCTCCTATTTCTCTGTCCTTCATTTCCTCTAAATCGGCCATGTACAAATTAAACAAGAGTGGACTCATTACACATCCTTCCCGTCTTTTCCTGTTGTGAAACTTTCCGTGACTCCTCGATTCATTCTTACCACCATCTGCGTTTCTTCATATATCTTCTCAATATTCTTCTTATCAGCTGTTCATTTCTTCCTCCTCATTACTCTCCACAGCGCATCCCTATGTACTTTGTCAAAGGCCGTCTTCAAATCAGCAAACAGCATGTATACTTTTCCATTTCTTTTTTCTCTTTGCATTAAGTACGAAGATGTTATCCATTGACCTTTCTTTCCTAAAGTTTGTTTGACTCTCCGGTACCAAATCACTCGCCTCAATTTCCCGCTCCAGTCTATTTCTTAGAATTTCCGCATAAATCTTATATGCCGAACAGAGAAGAGATACTTCTGTAGTTACTAACTTTTTCTCTTTCTCCTCTCTTGTATTAAGGCAGAATTATATTCATCTTCCAATCTCTTGGTATCTTTCTTGTCCTCCAAATCTGTTTCATTATATTCACCACCCTTTTCCCTAGCTTCCCAGCAAACACAGAATATTGCAGCAACATTGCAGCAATGTTGCTGCAATATTGCAACATTGCTGCAATATTCTGTGTTTGCTGGGTTCTTTCCTGCGTATTTCCATGCTTCCGTCAGTATTCCATCTATTCTTGCTGCTTTCTTAATCTTCATTTTCTTCAATACCTTCTTTATTCCTGCTTCTTCTATTTCCTCTTTTCCTCTTTTCCATCTTCTCCCTCCTCTCTGTCAACAACCATCTAGTAGGTCCTCTTCTCACATCATTCTTTATTTTAAAAAACTCGGATGGCTTAAGACTCACTCTAGGCGTAGATACTTAGTGGGCAACCTTACCTTCCATATACTTCGCACCAAAAACCCAGCCGCAAGGGTCCATAGAAGTGACTTGACTATTCGCGATACCGAGCTCCAAGCGATATGTTATCCTTACCTCGATGTAGAACTGAATTGTTTAAGAGATCCTTCAGATGTTTCTCTGAAGGATCTCTTAAACAATTCAGTTCTACATCGAGGTAAGGATAACATATCGCTTGGAGCTCGGTTATAGAACGGTATTCCATTCGACATACGAAATTCTACTTCGTTGAATATCTTTAAATGCAAATTTTATGATTATTTGCTTAACGTGGATCATTGATTTACTCGATCTATTCTTTTGATTCGATAATCGAAAAATAGGTAAAAGGATCTCAATAATCATCAGCTTTCTAATCTCTGTACGACGATAAGTTCACATATGTTAAACCGGTTAATTCATTTTAGTACTTATTCTTTAATTTTTAATTTCTTTTTTCTCACACATATATGTTAATTGTAATTACTGATAGTTCTTTTGTAATCATTAATCTATATATAATTTAAAATGTAATTGTTGATGCGCTTGAGGGGATCTTATCCCAAAGCGCGTAATAAATGCTGATATTTCTCTCTTTCTCTCTCTCTCCTAAGCTCTCCCAACTTTTCTTTTAACCTCCTTCCTTCCTGTGCCCCAAATACCGAGATAATCCTCTGTCTCTCTCTTTCTCCAGCTTCACCTCTGTCATTATCATTCCTTCTTTTTCTTTTATTATCGTTATCCTATTTCCTCTATCTTCCGCTTCTTTCCTTTTGTTTACTATAAAACTTCTCGCCCTCCCTTTAATCTTTTTTTTCTTTAGCTACCTGTCCATGAAATTCTGGTAATCTTTCCTTTATACATTCCCATCCCCTTTCTTCCATCCACGTTTCACACACTTACAAAATCGGACCCTCTTACATATTTCCAAAATTCTTTGTCTTTATTTCCTATACCCTCCACATTCCAGAAGATACTTTTTCCTACTCGTTCTTCTTATTAATCCTTCACTCCTCCCTTCACTCCCACCTCCTTCTTTTCCTCCTCACATCCCCCATCCACTTCTCGGCTTTTGTCTCCCCTTTCCCTTGTTATCTTTTACTATCCCTTCCTCTCTTTCCTTCTCCCTCTCTATCTCTTCCCACGACCTCCAAATGTCTCCAATTCCTTCCAAATCCTATCTTTATCTGTACCTTTCTTTTTCTGTTCCTTTCCCTATTTAATTATTTTTTCTTGAATTCTCCTTTGCTCTCAGCTCAAATCATTTTCTAAAAATATTCTTTCCCCTTTTAGCTTCGATTTGTTCTTATTTCCTAATTTATTGTTTTCTAGCTCCTTAGATAGTTTTATATTTTTTAAAATAATATTATATTTCCTATCCTCTCTCTCTTTCGGCTACCTACTTTCTCAATCTATCTATCTGCCTGTCACTTAATCTACTCGTGTATATATTGTAACAATTTTTCTTGCAACTTATAATTCACAAGTTTCTCGAGGTGTGCAAGTTAGGTGCACTCATGTATATTTCGTTTTACATGAATGTTATACAATATATTAAATATAATTGTTAATAAGTATAAAATAACAATAAGTATAATTGCTGCTATGTAAAGCCGGTTACATATGTTCAAGTAAACTTATCAAATCAATCAGAACATATGAACTGTATTTGTGATAATTGTGTAGTTTTGTTATTCAGACGTTCCGATAAATTTGACAAGCGTTTAAACATGTAAATGCAGCTTAAAAATAATTATATGAAATTCACCAAAGAATTGCTCTTTAATTCAAATAAAAAATCCAATAAAAGAGCTTTTGAGAAGCAATTGTTTCATAAAAACTTGTACTTATCCTAAAAAAAAATAGGGCAAATAGAGTTACAGAATAAGTAAAAATTTGTGATTGTTTTCATGTAATACAACATTATTAATATTAATTAAATTAAGCAATTGTGGATATATACATACATATATATTATGTATTATACAGGGTATCCCATTTTAAAAAACGCACCTCGATAATTCTTCAATGAAGCATTTTCAACAAAAATATTTCAGACAAAAGTATGGTTTCGAGGGGGACATAAGATGGTGTCATTAATTTGACCTTGAATAGTTGCTTAAAGATCACGTGAAGGTCACCTTCAATTTTTTAAATGCAACTACCTACTTTTTATTACATATTCTTGTAGCTTATCTCGAGGCCTTTCCAAAACACTATAATTACATGTTTTTTCGTTAAGTATTTTTCGAGTTACAAGATTTGAAAGTTACAGTATCGCCAGCATTAGCATCACTCAAGGTGTTCCACGTGGAGGTTGCCTGGTCGGATTTACATCTCTTTTGTGTTCGAAGAAAGATCGGAGGATGATCGGTGATCCAACCAGTCAAGGTAAAATCGGTCGGTGATCCAATCAGTCAAGGTAAGATCGGTCGGTGATCCAGTCAGTCAAAACAAGATTAATCGGTGATCCAACCAGTCAAGGCAAGATCGGAAAAGATCCGGTCAGTTAAGGCAAGATTTTGAGAATTTTCTATCGCAATAAGTGTTCGAAAATTCCTCCTTCATTCTGAATACATAATTGAATTCGACGTTTGAAATTTCGAGTAATTTCCAGAAGGACATTCCTAGGAATAGAATTGCAACAGTTTCTTATATAGTCTATCATATTGTCTCTAGTTGTAGGTACCTCTGTGTAAACCACATTTTTTATAAATCCCCATTGAAACACTTATTGCGATAGATCTTATTCCTTATAGCCAGATCTTTTCCAATCTTGTCTTGACTGGTTGGATCACCGATCAATCTTGTCTTGACTGACTGGATCACCGATCGATCTTGTTTTGACTGACTGGATCACCGACCGATCTTACCTTGACTGGTTGGATCACCGATCAATCTTGCCTTGACTGACTGGATCATCGACCGATCTTACCTTGACTGGTTGGAACACCGATCAATCTTGCCTTGATTGACTGGATCACCGACCACTCTTACCTTGACTGGTTGGATCATCCTCCGATCTTTCTTCGAACACAAAAGAGGTGTAAATCCGACCGGGCAATCTCCACGTGGTACGCCTTGAGTGATGCTAATGCCGGCGGTACTGTAACTTTCAAGTCTTATAACTCGAAAAATACTTAACAAAAAACATGTAATTATAGTGTTTTGGAAAGGCCTCGAGATAAGCTACAAGAATATGCAATAAAAAGTAGGCAGTTCCATTTAAAAAATTGAAGGTGACCTTCAAGCAACTATTCAAGGTCAAATTAATGACATCATCTTATGTCCCCCTCGAAACCATACAACTTTTGTCTGAAACATTTTTGCTGAAAATGCTTCATTGAAGAATTATCGAGGTGCGTTTTTTAAAATGGGACACCCTGTATATAGGAACTATTAAAGAGCTATTCTTTTGTTTATGTTTCAACATGATTACTTTTGATTGGTCTAAAGTGAGTTTGCCACACCGTTACACACGCTCCAATTTATTTAAACAAACCAGTTTGATTCAAGCAAATCAAACACTTATATTTTCTTAAGCTGTTTATTTAAACTAAAATAACTGTATGATTTTGTTATCTATACGTTCTGATAGATTTAACAAGTGTATTTAATCGTGCATGTTTGACAAATTTATTTAAACGTGGCCGGTTTAAGAGATGTATAATAAAATAATTAGACACGTATAAAGATGTAAAATTTGTGCTCTGCGAGCACACTTTATACTTTTGATGCACGTTTAACTAAAAAACTATTCATTATTGGCCTTGTATCTATGACATTTTTTGTTCAATACATAATAAACTACATCATAAAAACTAACTCATTTAATTTTTATAATTAATCCTTTAGAAATTTGAACGCAAATATTTAAATTCGTAAAAATCAATAAAATATCCAGAAAACATGATGTTCAAAGAGAGATAGTGTTTATTTAAAATTTTAAGACTAGAGATTCTGTGAATCCGAGATTTCGAGTGAAAACTCGAAAAATAACAAAGTATTAAGAAAACATAATTAAAAAAAGTTGTGTACTGTCTAAAATTTAAAAAACTTTTTAAAAACTTTTAATATATTTTAGACACATCTGGACAAGTAATTTTGAAATATGGAAAAAATATGATATAAGAATAGAATATTATCAAGATACCTCGAAATATTCACAATGGCCACCGACTTCAATAATGACTCGTCCTGCTTTAATGGGAGTGACATAGTGGTCAATAGAACCTTTACCTCCACCCATACGATGTCCTTGTCCCTGTATAAATTATAAATATTATATTTACAAAATAAAAAAATAGAAAAAATAATATACTTATATGATCGAAAAAGCATATAATATTTAAATCAAGAAATGCCTATGCCAATCAAATCGGATTTTAGGCTACGGTCCACTTGATGCTACAGACGCTTCGAAGCATTTGTAGCGTCAAGTAGACACAACTTTATTTCTCAAATAACAATTTACTAAGTGGTCATATATATATATATATATAAATAATATATATATAACCACTTATATATATATATAATATATTATATATATATTATAAATATACACACACAATATGTATCTATATGTATGAATAGAATCCTATATAAAGAGAGAAGTGACATTGAACCTCCACCACAACCTCCAGTATCCTATTGAATCCCCCAACACCTTCAGCATCATATTGTGACCGCTTTAATGTCATCAAACACCATTTAATATAAACATACTCCGTTACATGAAACATTCTGACACTTGAAGCTGTTACATAAACATATAAATGACAGATTGTAACCACATTTGTCTTCTTATTCAGTTTCAATTTTGAATAACTTAACCATTAAGTGTCATTCTGCAAACAGTTGTGATCACAATATAGCTGCTCGCGGTAATACTGAAGAAGTTATAAAATTTGAGCTAAATCGGTGAGAAGGACCGTCGCCTTCAGTATTACCCTGCTCGCTTAGGATGGGATATCCAATCAGAGTAGCAATCAGATTACTACCCTGGTGAAAGTTTCGGATAGGAATTTAATACAAACCTTTACGAACCGTTCCGAAATCTGTGTCCGTTCTAAACCGAATCAAATTCTAAACCGAATTAACCCTTTTCAATCCGTGCATCAACTCCAAGATCTATCCGAATGAATCCGACATCAATCCGAAACAATCATTCAATCCTTTTTAATCCAGGAGTTCAATCCGAACTTATATATATCCTGATAATCTTTTCAATCCTTCTCAATCCGTGAGTCCAATCTGAACGAATCCGAAATTCGTCCGGACAAGATTTTCAATCCCTAATCCGTGCCGTTTTCGAGTTTTAATCGGCATGAATGATCCGATAACAATCCGAAAAAAATTTTCTAACTATATTTCTTTCTATTTTTCATTTTTTATCTATCCGCCTGAATCCATTTTTATCCGAAATCTGTATCCGAATCTTTCGGACACTTTTACTAGGGTAATCAGAGCTTCGGACATCAATGTCGCTTCTCTCTTTATATATAGGACTCTATATATGATGATATATATCGGGTTGGTCAGAAAGTCTTTTCGTATTTTCGGTCGCCGTAGTTGGCACGTCTGCATTCAATCCACGAGCGGACAGGGAAAACGCGATTGTTTTTAATACCTAACTTCGCTGCATAAATTGTTGTAAATCAATAAGTAAAAAGACACAGGAGAGACTGTATCAGTAGTGACGGTTGACGGTAGGCTGAACGGGCGATGGATGTACGTCATGGTATCTTAAGCGTCCACTTTTTGTGACGTCAGTACAAAGAGATGGAAAGTTCGAGAAAAAGACAGAAACAAAGCTTGAGACAACGACAAGCTGAAGAGTAAATGTTTATATTATAAATAAGTGTTATTAGGTTACATCATGGTGCATTGTCGGACGTATAGTGTAACAACAACAGCTTGAAACTATGGGATAACGTTTCATCGATTGGTATCAATAATAATGAAGATTTTATATTTTGAAGATTTTGATCTGTATGTATAATATTGTAAAATCGTACATTTATACTTATATAATTACTAAATAAGAGGCAAAATTCTCTTTCTCTTTATAATATATTTGATCCTAGTATCTGATATACTTTATAGTTTTAACACAGATAAATGGAGTTATTAATTTTTTTATTATAATGAATACAAGCTGTTGTTAACACTGCTGATCAAGTTAATTGTTGATTAAACTAATCGGAATTGGTTGAAGTGGATTAAAATCTATTTACTCTATTCTGATTATACTTATATCTCATTGTTTTAACTTCCATGCACGGGATTACTCGCTAATAAAAATTACGAATAAAACAGAGTACAATAACTATTAAAGTTTTAAATCATACTTTAAGTAATAAATCATTGTTTAATTATTGCAGTAAATTTTTAGATACTTTTAATATCGCCGTCATATTAAAATGTCGAAAAATCGTTCAATATTGGCGCCCTTGAACAGCCACTTAAGCGTCCACTATATACAGCTACTTCCGTCGCCAATCATTGGGCCAAATAGTCCTTTCTGTGTCTTTTTACTCATTGTTGTAAACAGAGAATGCTTGTGAACTATTGTGAGTTTGCAATAAAATCATAAAATGGAGCTTTCAAAGTAGCAAATTAGGCCAATTCTGGCTGCGATCAATCAAACACTACAAATGTTTCGAAATATTTAATTAACCAATCAGAACAAAGAATTTTACAAATTGACCAATCAAAAGATGCTTCAAAACATTTGTAGCATTATCTTGACTGTAGCCTTTGTTGTACACAACACAAAAGCTAGTATATGTATATTCCTCAGTTATAAAGCAATTATATAATTATAGCTCTCGTTTCGCTCCGTACAAGCAAGGGGAGGTGTGGAGTAGATCTCGCTTCGCGTGGAAAGTCGCAAATCCGTATGGAACAGTACAATAATAGACCTCTGTTTTAAAAACGCAAAATTTTTTATATGGGGTAAGGTTGCCGATATCGCACCAGTTCCTAAATCGCCACCTCGCGTATAAATTCAACCACTGCACTTGTACATTCTTTGTGGAATTATTTGAGATCTACATAGCATTATCATCATGCTTCATTGTATTCAACATGTTAAGAACAATAGAAATTTTGTTATTAATATTTATAACAAAATCGTAACTTTGCTGCTACTTTTCGACACATTTCGTAGAGTGATTGTAAAAAAGATAATATAAATAACCTGCATTTTGATATTTTATAAATAAAAGACTTTATTTTACTGAAAAGTGTCGGTCAAGAAAGCTACTCAAAACTGTCCATGAAATTAGCCTAGTGTCTCGTTAAACTTCTGTTGCAAGAAACAATTGACTTCAGAAAGCTGTTTCTAACGACAAGTCCTTACAAAAAGAAGCTTGAAGAACAGCAGAAGAAGAAATCACAACAAATTGCAAGAAAACTTAATAAATTGTCTACATCGTCGATTATATGTAATTTATCAAAGTTGAAAATTAAAAAACAATCAAAATCAATGTCCTTTAAACAGTCTTCGGTAATGATTGAAATAAATAATAACGATTAATATTGCCATCTTTGTCAAAATGTCTCAGAGTGGAAGATATGATACAATAAATTTATGTTAAAAAATGGGCACACGAATCATATGTAGGTATCTCAAAAAAAGATTTTGTATTTAACTGCTACTTTTGCTTACTTTAAGTTTTAAGCGATTTTTAATCAATTTTTCAGTTATTTCCTTGTTTTAAAACTTTTTTTTACTAGGTTTAATAGATTTAAGTGTGCATTATTTCAAAGATAAATTAGTGTTTTGTTAATGTTTCATTAATTTTATTACTATTTTATTTTATTTATATTTTATTAATATTTTAAAACAACAACGTTTATTTTCAACCTATTATAGTTTTATCTTATGTATCTTATGGCAATTTTTAATGTTGCAACAAATTAAAAATGTTTTCAAATTACTATGTATCTTAACAGAAGTGCGATTTAGAAGACCAGTTGCCTAAATCGCACTATTTGAAGGTTTATTAAAAATTGTTATTTAAAAAATTATGACAATATATAAAATTCTGCAAAAAATAAATATGAAAGAAATGTTGTAATTTATTTTAATTTAAAAAAAATTAAAAATATTCCTCATAATTTCTTAGTTATAAGCCTTTATGTGAAAAGTGGTGCGATTTCGGCAACCTTACCCTAATATTTGTGTTTTTAAAGCTAAACTTAATAATTACTTGATATCTGTTGATTGGAAAATTTTTTATTATTTTTCCCGTATTCCTCGTTAAAAATGCCTCCGAAATTCACTTTTATTTTGAGAGGCTACAATTATCGTAATCACCTTCATTCTATAGTTTCCACAACTGCGCGCTGTATATTTGTTGGTCTTGAAACGCAGTTTATAGGTAAGAACCAGAAATATAAATAAACTAAGTACTAATATCAAAGCTTCAATCAATGCATAAATAATTCAACAAATATGTAAAAGTTAATAAACGAGAAGGTTATAAGTTAGAGATAAATAATGATATGTATTGAAACTCAATTTAATATTGTGTGTGTGCAAGATTGCAATTTTTAAACACATACGTTTCAGACTCACTTGTTTTTCTTCAGCATGTTGTTAACGCAAAAAAATAATATTAAGAGGATGCTAAAGTACCACGAATTATTGACATTTACAGCTTTTAAATATCTTCGAATTGGCGTTACAGAATCACAAAAACTTTTTATAGAATTAATACGCGTAAAAAGAAAGGGGGCTCAGGTAAATTTTACAAGAAAATCGAATAAAAAGTTAATAAATCATTAAAAATTCA
>QKQZ01001027.1:0-18227 GCA_003595255.1 Solenopsis fugax | reverse complement strand
CCAGCTACGGATCCCCCTTCGTATTCCTCGAGCATGACCTTCTCGAGGACCAGCCCGTTGCCCAGCCCGCACTTCGACAAGCGGTTCTTCGACAGCAGCTTGATCGAGATAAAGAGCCAAGCGAGCAGCACCAGCACCCTCGACTATGACTCCATGGAGGAGGTGTGGGTGCGCAGATTGGACTTCGTACAGGAGAGGAAACGGCGGGTGAGCTATTATCTCGAGAATTAACCCGAACGTTATTAACGAGACGCCCCGAGAATCTTGCTGCTTAATCGAATGCGAAACTTAACTTTAATGACTGCCGTAACTATCCGATATTGTAACAAATATTTGTTGTTCGTGTTGGACAATCTTACGGCGACACGAGTAAATTTATTTGTTGCCGAAGTAGAGTAACGATTGTAATAAAAACAAATGGCGAAGTAATTTGCGGATTAAGAGAAATTACGCTCAACAAATGAAATTAGTTTCTTCACAATTCTTTTTTTTTTGCCGGTGCATTATACGGTATGGGACATTAAAAATATTACAAACCATTGTTTCAAAAACTACGTTTCAAGCAACTGTGTATTTTCTTTATATAAATTGATCCATTTTATTATTCTGCATAAAATAAAAGTATTAACGTGCAATCGTAAAAAAATTAATACTTTACGAAATATTTTATATTTTATCGAAATATTTTATCGAAATATACCAGAATAAAATGTAAAATATTTCGTAAACTATTTATTTTTCGATATTCTACCTTAATACTTTTATATGCAAAATAATTAGAATTATTTTATGTAAAAAAAATCGTATAATTCTATTTAAAAAATAGTAATGACCTTTATATGATCATAAAAAAATAATTTTTTTAAAAATTGGTTTTACCATTATGTTCCTTTTCAAATCATACAATTTTTGTCTGGAGAATTTTTTGCTAAGATAAGTAATTTAGGGATAACAGTTGGTAAATGTCCCTGCATACATATATGTCTTTAAAAAAAGAATGTACATTTTTTAATGAATTTTAAAATATGCAATTGCTTGAGTGATTCGAATATTTGACAAATATTCAAGCAAAAAAATATTTTATAAAGAACAACTGCCACCAAAATGCAACAAAAGCATTTTTGTAACACACCGTGTGCATTTAATTGATGCAACTCGCATAAAATGTGCTGTGTCGATAAACGTCGCGCGTAGTTTTTTTTTTTTCCCCCCCCCGAAAAGAACTCTAGCCTTCATTTGAACGAAATCGTATTCAGTTTCGTGCGTTATCCCTTTAAGGATCGAAGAACTAACGACATGTAGACAATCGCGCCTCGTCGGCGTCGGCGTTCCATTTGCCCCGTCTATAATTGCACCAATTAACCAATTGCCGCGCGTAGAAGCGGTCCCGTAAATTTGTTTACAGCGATCCCCAGCCGGTCGATTCTTGCGAAAGCGGATCGTACGAGTAATCCTATCGTTCATTCGCGAATCGTTCGGTTGTTTCCTCCTCCGATATTGCGCCACGATTATTCGTCGGTTGTATGTCAACGAAATGAAATTGGATTCTTTGTCGTCGTCGTCGTCATATTTGCGCGTGTTTTTCCGACGGTACATTATTAAAATACGTTTATTAAAACGCTCGATGGTGCGTATGCATCGTTATTATTACACTTAATGCACGGAAAAAATTTTGCTAAAATACAGAAAATAATTATGTTGAGCCATTAAAAAAATTTATGTTGGACGACAAAGCTGATTGCTAGACTGGCAAAAACTTTTTGCATCAGTATCATCATGCTTGAACTTCTCTCTATAATTATTTTGATAGTCCAACATAAAATTATTTTCTGATCTGTATCTAACTAAATGTTTAGAAACTACGGTAAAATTGTTCTTTCCACGTGTTTGAAAATGCAATGTTCGTACAGCCTTAAATATTTTGTCGGCCGTATTATCCGTTTTGTCCGTCTACTTCTTTTCCTCCTCGTTTTTTTCCACAATGCGTCATTGTGCCTGCTGGATAAGGCCTCCTACATTTTTATAAGCGCGCTCTTGTTACGTTCCTTTTGCATGTCGAACAGCACAGATCGTAAAATCGTCATTGCGAAGATATTCGCTGTTAACGCGCGGCTTCCGTAAATGGCAGAAGAATCGATCGTGATATCGCACGTAAAAAAAAAAAAATTTAATTGACAGATGGAACTCGAGGACTTCTGCTTCTTCTATTATCTCCTCTTTTTTTTCTTTTTCTTCCGAAAGTGGATTGGCGAGTTTGCTAACGGAGTTTCCTCCCGGAAGGAAGGAACAATCGAACTACAGCCAAATACAAGAAATAACGATTGTGAATTTCCGAATTATTTTTTGCACAATTATTTAGACGCTAATGGTCCTCGCACGATCGTTAATTTTTTTCAGATAGAAAAAAATAAATTTTTTTATTAATTATTGATTAAATAATTATTAATAAAACGTTTCGTACTTTACTAGCCTTTCTTCAGTGTAAGGAATATTGAATGCTTTCCATTTAATGACACAAGTAGATACAAACACCATTCTTTCTTTTTTTGGTATTCAATGTAACAAAGAGATGACGATGCTTGTGTCGACTTGTGTCACTAAATGGAAAGCACCTATTCTAACAGTGATCTTACAGTCATTACTCATTTTAATAATTATAGTCGTTAACAAACAAAATTTGCCTTGAAAAGTACAGACCCAAATCCCACATAACAAAAACAATTAAAAATTAATAAATATCCGCATTTAAATTAAAACAGAATTAAGTCACTGGCATTTTAAAAAATGCACGTTGAACATCACAGATTATGTGAATTTTGGATCTGTACTTTTCAAGGTAAGTTTTGTTTGTTAAGAGCTATAATTATTAAAATGAGTCATGATTTTAAGGTTACTGTTAGAATATTCGTCACATTGCAGAAGGGCTAGTGAAGTTTGTAATCATTAATGATTATTTAATCAATAATTACTAAATTCCTTTTTTGCCATCTGAAAAGTGGCTCGTTATTGGATCGTTATTGTTAATCTTTGATTGCATTTGTATATTATGAGCTCTATTTTTTTTAACTTGTTTTTTTTTTTCGTCTTTGTTCGAGTGTAACGAAGGGAAGACTGGATCTCATGCGTTTCTAAATGTCTCGGTATCGTTCGCCCCAGATCTTCCGATGCGGCTCTAACGTCTCGCGGAAGGGGTGAGGCGAACTGGTACAAGGCTTCCTTTAAGCTCTATCGATTTACTCTCTCGAAAGAGAAAATTACCGATACGCCACTCGGACAAGTCTTATGACGAATAGATATTTTGACGTGTCCGCTATCCCGTGCGCCGCGTCCTCGCCGTCTCGTAGGAAATATCGGAACAACATTAATTGGAACAACGAAGCAAACTCGAACGGCTTACGTCAAAGCTCGGTCACTATTTTCTACGTTTTTCCCGGGATCGCTGTACGTACATTTCTGTCGCTTTCGTCATTTCAGTTCGCTGTACATAGGTACATCGCGCTCGAACGCACTTCGCGACTGTTCTAATTCTGTTTTTCTTTTTTAAAGAAAACTTCTCGATTTGTTAGAAATAGATACATATGCGTATTTCGAATCGCGTATCGATATTGAAATTCTACAATTTATTTGTTTGATTTAATAGAGATTGAATTTTATAGAGAAAGAAAGGGAAGAGAGATAGAAAAAAAAAAATTCCACAATCTTATCGGGTCCGAGCGATACGAGAACAGCCTCGCGCAACGTGAGAAATATTAATCGAATGACAATTAATCTAATTCTTTTATGTTGCACTCCATTTTTTTGCGATTATAAATGCACGGTGAATGCGTCGTTTATCGTTCGTTGCCAATTTTCGCGTTAGGCGTAAATTTTCGTTGCTTTTGACAGATAGTGGAACAATTGTTTCCCAACGCTGCGCGCCGATATTTTGAAAGAGAGAATAGATACGCAAAAATTTCGTTTTTTCTTTGAGCGCGAATCTCGAATAATTTTTCGCGTTTTACAATCTTTTCTTAAAGCTGGGCATTTCGCAGCATTAATTAATTCATATGACACAGGAGCAATAAAGTGATACATATGTATAAATATTAACGCATTTGAAGATAAGAAATTTCTTTCACGCTTTACGATTTCACAGCCTTCGAAGATCACGTCGCTTTCGCGAACTGTTGTACAAACTCAATGAAAACTTATATCGTGTTTTTTTTTGTGCGAATCGCATGAGATTCTGCTTACGGGATTACGCGGCACGATCGTTATCTGAAGTACCTCCGAATCATATTGTTAAACGCGGCAGTTTATTACGTGTTAAACCTACACCCAGAGAAAAGTTATGTTTAAATTAATGAAATAATTTCTTTAAGTTGAAGTAAAAATACTTTTATGGAAAATAAAAATTCATTTGATTCCAAGAAATGGCATTATTAACTTTTTTTAAGATACATTATTTGTTTAATTTAAATAATTTATTAATTCAAAGAAAGTACTGACAGAAATGCAAGTAATAATCTAGTTGTTCTAGTTTTAAAAATATGTTTTTCATTTAAAAGAAGATTTGCATCGCACAACCAAAAAATTTTTTCAAATCAAAGAAACTTTTTTTAACCGTACAGCAATGCATACATTTTTTTTTATTCAAAGAAACTTCTCTGGGTGTACTTGTATTGCACCTGTATGTATACAAAAATTGCCGATGGCGTAAAAAGAGAAATTTGCGTTACATCAATCGTCAGAAAAACATACGTATTTTTATTTCATTATAAAAGTAGCTTTAGAAAAACTTCAATAAAATTTGAAAAATTAAATAGAACTGGAGAGAGACATATACACGAAGAAAAGCGACATTTAGTTTCGAAGATGTGCGCACGTTGCGCCAATATTGTCGCTACTGATAATTGATGTTACACTTCCGCACGGTACGACTGTAGGCGGCAGAGCTAACGATAAGCTTTTCACGCGTAAGAAAACAAGCTGGTCGTATAGCGATAAAATTCGATAAAAATGAATCGCCACGTGGATGATGAACGGAATTATTCTCGACGATACGCCGGCGATAACGTCATTACGAGAATTGGCTGTGTAACTTCATTATCGGTATGTCGCACCGTCAATAAAGCGAGAGAAACAAGTGGATTTCGGGATTCTCGTATCCACACGTTCCGTCAGTCGGCACCGAACTCTTGTTAGACGCATCTGTCGCAAATTTTCCAAAACCGTCGATTTAAAGTCGGCTCTTATCACATCGATTTTTTTTTCCCTTCATTCACAAGACCAGCGAGAGTTGCGATGTATAATTACACTGAGAGAAATCGTTTGGTAGTATAGTGATCAAATGAATTTTATAGTTACTGGTACCAAAAACTTTGTTGCATTCAACAAAAAAAAAAACCAAAAACTTTTTGTAATTTGTTGTATGAAAATAATTATTTGGTTAAGACTACAAATTGTTTGGTCAAAACAACTATATATTTAGTAAAGAGTTAACAACTATATATTTAGTATAATTATTTGGTTAAGACTACAAATTGTTTGGTCAAAACAACTATATATTTAGTAACTATCACTATAAAATTCATTTGATCACTAATCAACCAAACTTTGGTTGATTTTACAAAACACATTTACATTTCTCTCAGTGTACGACAAGCGCGTGTTTTTCCGTATGGCTTTTGCCGTATTGTACTCAATCCTCCGCAGACACTGCTGAATTTCATTGTTAGAAATCGTGGGTCGCTCAAGGAACGTCTATGTTTTTCAAAGGGTTTTTGAGCTCAAAAGAAATCTGAAAAAATTCTAATATATTTCAATATTTAGGAATACGATCTTACAGTTTCGATCCAAAATGTTTCTTACTGTTTCTGCATGTGACCGAATTTGAAGCCGAATAATTTAAGATAGAAAAATTTATCTGGGTCTTGAAAGACCCACCATGTCTGCGGAGAATAAATCGTACGACAACAATCGCTGATCGAGTTGAAGCAAGACCGAGTCGAAGACGTGACACTTGGGAAAGATTTCTGCTGCGCGCGAAACGTTATCTTCCATTGTCCGAATTTCGATAAGGATTCGATGAACGCCACGTACCCCAAGGTCGATTATCGCGTACTAGTAGTGCGGCGCGATAAAAGAAGGCGACAACGATGAACGCCGAGGGAAAAATCACAACGTGCGAAAGAGAGATTCGTTATCGCGATAATGAATCGCGAGGAGATTAGTAGCCACGAGATACTGGATGCCCCGTCCGGGGCACTTGTCACTCGGCGTCGGTATCTCGATGGATGAGCGATATTCGCCGGTCGAACAACACTTGGATAACGTGAGAGAAAGAATGTCGGTGTCCCTCGGGAGAGTACGGAAGTACTCCCTGGTGCCGTATGTGGACCGTTGCCCGGAGTATCACGGGAAAGTGCGGAAGTACTCCCTGGTGCCGTATCTGGACCGTTGCCCGGAGTACCACGGGACCTATAAGGTATTTTCGCGAGGTATTTTCCTCGCCTGTGCAAAATTAATAAAGCATCACGCTCCGCTCGCACGATGGCCGATACCTCCACGTCAGCGAGAGACGAGGACGATCTCTCTAACCGAGATAGAGAGGGAGGAGAGGAGGAGGCTGGAGATGAGAACCGCTCGAAGGTCGCCATCCTGTCGCGCCCTTCTTCGATCCCGTCTCCCATTGTGCTCCACGGGAATTCACGTGAATGCGCATAACGAATGTACACACGGGGCGCCCTCAATATCCTCTTTATGCGCTAAGCAATTTGTTATTTCGCAATTATATATGCCTCGCGACCCTCGCCGACGACTCACCCCTACACTGAAAAAAAAGTCTGGTTATAACTACCAAATGTATAGTGAAATAGTATCAATGAAATATTTTATCAATATAACCAAAAATTATTTTATTTTACTAATTGTTTAGTAAGTATTATTAAATCTGGTATAAGTTACTAAACATTTAGTAAAATAAAATTATTTTTGGTTATATTNCAAATATTTAATTGATACTATTTCACTATACATTTGGTAGTTATAACCAGACTTTTTTTTCAGTGCATGTACAAAATTAATTCGAAAAAATTGTGGGACTATTTGTCTGCACTGAAAAAAAGTCTGGTTATAACTATTACCAAATGTATAGTGAAATAGTATCAATGAAATATTTTATCAATATAACCCAAAATTATTTTATTTTACTAATTGTTTAGTAAGTATTATTAAATCTGGTATAAGTTACTAAACATTTAGTAAAATAAAATTATTTTTGGTTATATTGATAAAATATTTAAATGATACTATTTTACTATACATTTGGTAGTTATAACCAGACTTTTTTCAGTGCATGTACAAAATTAATTCGAAAAAATTGTAGGACTATTTGTCTGCACTGAAAAAAAGTCTGGTTATAACTATTACCAAATGTATAGTGAAATAGTATCAATGAAATATTTTATCAATATAACCCAAAATTATTTTATTTTACTAATTGTTTAGTAAGTATTATTAAATCTGGTATAAGTTACTAAACATTTAGTAAAATAAAATTATTTTTGGTTATATTGATAAAATATTTAATTGATACTATATCACTATACATTTGGTAGTTATAACCAGTCTTTTTTTTCAGTGTGTCGTTAACGAACATATTTTTTTTCTTTTTTATTTGCATACAAATCGCGAGCTGACAATTCCCGAAATTGTTCTCGAAGAGTAGTCCCTCTTCTCCGTTTCGAGCGTTCTCTTTTTCCGTCGAAAAAAATGTCACGGTTAAAAATATGAACGTCGTCCGCAAATCTGGGAGATAACGCGGCAGTTCTGTAAATCGGGTATTACGAACGGTTGCCGCGTCGAGTGAAGTTTCGTTCCTTTTTTTTTTTTTCTTGATAAAGACTGGGAACAATTACGACGTTGACTGACGTATCTCAGCTGACGAAGTGTGATTCATAATCTGTTGTACGGCGCGATGTGCAGTTGACCAAGTAACAGAATAAAAATAGATCCTCGCTAGCGAATGTTAGAACGCTCTAGGAGCCGCGAGAAGCGATCGGGGCGAAGCGATCGTACGCGCGCTGTTCGTTGGACATTTTCCAGAGTGGATCTCCCCTTGGACGTACTCCAAAGATATTATTATTATTATGTAATTGGATACGCTTATCTTATTTATCTCATTTTTTTCCCTCCCCCAATGCCTCGAGTAAATCAATACGAGATTTCGCCCTCGGCCGAACGTACGTACGTAGTAGCATCCCGCTCGCCGCCGTGGTGCGAGGAGCCAAGCGTAAGAATGTACGCAAATATAATCGCGCTATCGTCTATCGTGCGATTAAACAGCGGTATCTAATCAACTACGCCTCTCTACGCCGTCTTCGGTACGCGGCTTATAATAATTCCCACGAGCCAGATTCGCACGTGGAATGTTTCTCGGGACAATTCGATCGATCGTATCCTTAAATCCGCTCTTTCTTCCTTTCAGGAGCTCGGTTCGCAACCACTACCGACGATCGTGACTGAGGACACAGATAATTCCGGACATGTTTCCCAAGGTCACAGGCCACGAGCAGGTGAGTTGGTAATAATTGCCGATCGTGTATGCGGTCATTATATTTTTCCTCTCTTCCGGGGCACGCGAACGATATCTACGTATTGCAAGGAGATCCATATCGCGTAATTATTATTCGTTTATCCGCTAACGGGGAATAAATTCTTTCTGACACACACGGCAGTTTACGCAAGTAGGGGAACAATAATTATTACTGTTGACTGAAACTTAGCAGACACATGTATTTGCGTGAATAAACAAGTTAAGTGGTCGAATAATATATTTATGAAATAATTTGACTTGCAGATACGTGGGGGTCGCACTCGAAGACGATCAAAAAGTCGTCTTACGGGAGCGCGCCTAGCTCTGGAAAATCGACGCCCCTTCCGCAGCCGGCCGAGCCGTCGAGTTCATCGAGTTCCGGCAAGGGTGGTCGAAAGGCTTCCGGTACACGATCCGGTTCCACCAGTCGTAGTAACAGCCGCAGCAATAGCGCGGAACGTCGAAGAAGCGGCGGCGGCACGGATGACACCGCGAGCCCTACGAGAAAGCCGGCGCTCTTCGACGCTTTCAGACCGAGGAGCAAGTCAGACGCCAGCAAGAGGAAGCCCAGTATTATAGCTAATATGAAAAGTGCCGTTCAGGTACAAACAAGAGAACAATATATACGCATTATAATGTAAGAGTAGAGATAAGATATGCATGATTATAATATGTTAAGGGGAGATAATAAGCTGAAAGGCTTAAAAATAGTTGTTTTTCAAGAATTTTTTAAGAAAACCATCGTGAGTAAAGAAAAAATAAATTTTATTTATTAAGTATATGCATTGACAGAAAAAAATGGCTGCAATTGCTTTATAATTTGACTGTAATTTATAGTCATTTTCGGTGCCAGTTATTTATAATTGTTTTAACATGCAATTATAGCAGCTATTAATTATTATTACTACGTAAATAAAAAACGAATGATTGAAAATAGTTATATTCACTGTAATTGTTATTGTATTTTACCATATGCTTATTTTTATCATTCATATTTTGCTATTTAAAAGCATTCGAAATTATAATTTATAGTAAAATTTTATCATAGTAAACACAAGATTATTATTATTAATATTATAGTAGTAATAGTTATAAAAATGGAGCTTCTAATCGTAATTATTTTACCATGCAATTATAGTCGCAAATACCAAACACTTTTCTTTCAATGTACTTTTAACTGTATTAAAAAAATTTCTTAATGCAGATTTATTAAATTTAATAATGGCCACAGCAACTATTAACGTAGATTATGATTTTTAAAACATACTGTGGAGTAGTTATCATACCATTCCACAGAATATTTTGAAAACAAAAATCCTTTGAGAATCTTAAAGAAAAAATTTAAATCTCTTACTCTTCAAATATAAAATTTATGTATTTTTAAGAAAAATGGCTGTTTAAATAAAAATTGTAATTTTTGCCTACAATTTGCGATTATTTGTGTTAATTAAAAGAGAAAACTAGACAGTTTTATTAAAAAGTCATGCATAGAGGACAGAAGTGAAGAAAACACTGTTTCGAAAAAATTACGTTTAAAATTTTAACTGTGAATATTTCGAAAAACATGCAAGCAAATTTTAAATTCCATGACTTCATTAACCTTTATTAGATTTGAATTTGATTTACATATTCTAGTTACTTAATACTTAAAGAAAATGCAAAAGACAAAAATCTATTTTTTTTTTTCGAAACTTTTAACGCACATTCTCCTCTTAAATTTTATAAAATTCTCTCAAGCAGTTTAAAGAAATTCGTATCGAAACTGGTTTTAACTGGTTATATCAGTAGACACTTGAAAAGATTGTACACATTAGAGAGCTTTATAAACATTTTTATTATATGCATACATTATAATACTTATTCTGTCATCTTTTTATTAATTTCTTTGTTACATGACTGTTTAGCATTCCTTGCATAGAGGATCGCACGGAAGCTCGTCGATTGATGTACATACAGAGAAGGAGCATCATAGAGAGAACCAGAAGGAACAAAAGGAGAACAAGGAGCAGAGTAGCGGACGGCCTAGAGCTGGATCCGAGAGCAGCAGGAATCCTGTAAGCAAAGTCATGGATCTCATTAGGCACAGGAGCCACAGTGCCTTGAGCGCGGAGGACAAGCGGAAAGCGGTAAGCGGTCCTCCATATTCATCACGCGCCAGCAACACAGTGGTTGCATTTGTACTCGATTATCAGTCTAATAGTATCAACGAGAAACATCTCGAATTATGTTTCGCAAAATGCAATAGATTTTTCATCGGGATGTAACGCGTCTAGATACACGTATTACAATTGTTAAAAAATGCCCGAAGCAAAAATTCAACAATCTTGATTCTGCATCGTCTGCAATCCGATTACTGGGACGTTTACCTTAAATACAAAATTAGTAAGAAATTATTTAAAAAATTGTTTTTCAAACAGTCTTAAAAAAAAAACAGTTTAATTGAATATAAAATAATGAAAACCTGACAGTCTGGATCAAAAACGAATAATTTACAACTCTAATTAACAGCCGTTCGCGCATCAAGTATAATACCTCCCATTTGAATCTTACAAATTATATGTTAATTCATTGTTTGTTAATGCTATCGCTTTGTGGGATTCAAATACTTCTTGTTGCATAAACGGCTATCAGAAGGAATTATACTTTACGTAGTCACGTTTCGATATTCCGTTATTTATACCCAAATTTTCATTATATTACACATCAGATTCGTTCTTCTATGATCCATATATTATAGTTTACATAGATAACATTTTATACACAGTTTACGTTGTTTACGCGTAATGTAGATTATTCATATTTTACACACAACCCTGCGTACGGGTGTACAGTCATCGACAGCGCGTCTAGAATCCGTCTTAGTAATGTAGACGTCTTTTTTATCACTTGCATACATTGAGAGTAGGCAAGCGCGTTTTCTACCTTCCCACCGTTCGATTCTCATTTCGAAGAGGGGATTGCCAGAGGAAATTATTACATGTCAAGCTGCACGCTGAATAATAACGTCGTATCGTTAAACGTGACGTAACGTTTAATTACAATTGCAATTAGGTGTATATCTGAAGAGGAGAAACGTATTAGTTGCGAACGCGTGATGTTGACCAGTTGCATTAAAGGCGCATCACCGATGCATCAAAATTTTTTTATCATTTTTTTATCATTGATAATTGCAAAGCTTAAAGAAAATATTATTATACACTTTCCGAAATATGTAGAAGGAAGCGTTACTACTACAAGAATTGACAGTCAAAGAAAGACAATCAAAACTGTGTTTTGAATAAAATAAAAATTTTATTCAAAAATTGTATCGAAATACAAACAGAGGATAGATCGATTTACATTTAATTTATTTATGAGTTTGAGTTATGTTTATTATTTAAAGTACCATCATTGACAGTAATCAACGTAATTTACAGACCTCGGGAATAAATTTGAATACAGTTTATCTTTAATAATTTTCAATACACTGAAAAAAAAGACTGGTTACATCTATCAAATGTACAGTGAAATAGTATCAATTAAATATTTTGTAAATATAACTTAAAATAATTTTATTTTACTAAATGTTTAGTAAGTGTTATCAAATCTGGTATAAGTTACTAAATATTTAGAAAAGTAAAATTATCCTTGGTTACATTGACCAAATATTTAATTGATACTATTTCACTATACATTTGGTAGTTATAACCAGACTTTTTTTTCAGTGTAGTGAAATCAAAATTATTAATTATAATTAGCTTTTTCTTTTAACATTTTTTTCTTCCTCGTCTTTTCACCTTCGTCTCAGGGACGTATTGGTACGGTTTAGCCATTAAACTCGACGGTTGGTAGAAGTATCTCGGGCGATAAAGATACATTTATTTGCTCGAGGCGATTAACGTGACACAAAAGCGCCGGGGTGCCGTAACATCTGCTCAAGTAATCATCATAGGCGAGAAAAGCGTCTTTTCTTCATACGCGTTACGAAGATGACTCGGCGTGATGATCCACGGGGGTTCGCGGGGACTCGCGACGGTTCCTCGGGGAAACAGGTGTTGCCACCGTGCTTGCGAAAGACCACGGCGGCGAGCGCACTAGCGCAGTCGAGCACGGTCGCTGCCAGTGGGAGGTAGCGCTTTTCGTGCGTACGCGTGTCAAACCGGAGAAAGAGACGGGAAAGCGCGCGCGAGACACGTTCGCCGTTTACTTCACGACATGTAGAGAAAGAAGAAAAAAAGACGAGAGGAAAAAGAAACGTGCGCGCGTGCCCGTCACTTTCGCGATAGTATACGCGCGCGCGCGTGTGTGTGTGTGTGTGTATATGTGTGCGTGCGTGTGCGTGTGCACACCGTTCGATCCGTGGATCGACGAAAGGATTCGCCGGGGGGGGCGATCAATCGTGCGGGAGAGAGAGAGAGAGGAGAGCTGTTTGAAGCGCGAAACGGTATTTCTCGATCACTCGCAAAGTGAGGGAAGCGAGAATTGTTGATATCCATCGAAGAAAGCTCTTCTGCGAATTAAAGCCGATCCAAGGACTCGCCGCGACACGTGCTCGAATCGCGAGCGCGATTCGTAGAAGCGATTCACCTCGCGTCACGTTTCAAGATAGAGATATCGCGTGTTAATCGTGAATAGCCTTCATGAATCGCCGAAGCGAAATTCCGAAGGCAAAAACGTCGGAGAATAGGCCTGAGAAAATACGCACGGAATTGGAAGATCTACAATCTCCGCGGCTTTGTCGGGCGTGACCCAAATGAGGCTGCCGCGATCTTCGCTTTGCTGTTAAAGTTGCGCCCTCTTTTCTTGGCAAGGCGGCTTAGTGTCACGTCGGGTTACTAACAATATGAAATTTGCAATGGAAAAATCTCGAGCCGTTTGCGGCACGCGTTTCACGAATCGCGATAACAGACCGTGTTCGCGCAACCGGCTATTTTACAGATAAACACCACGCGTTGGAATTTCCTCGTTTGACCGGCGTGTGGAAAGGAAAAAGAAATCTTTCGTAAAAAAAAAAGAGAAAAAAAAAGAAAAACATTGAAATTCTAACGACGTGAAGCCGTATTGTCATTTTTTTGCACTATTCATGTTGAGAATAATGAAGGATCAATTGTAATCGTTTATTACAATAACATTTACATTCGTTTCTATCCATGTACAGATTAACTTCAGTCTTATTGTTAGTTCAATTCTTATCCTTTATTTTCTTCTTAGAACTAGAAAAAAATAAGGAGTGAATTAAATAGAGATCACAAAATTAATTTACATAGATAGAAATTGTATGTATTTATGTATTTAAGTCATTACGTAAATACTTGAACTGGAAAATATTAAAATAGAGTTGAAAAATTTAGTCAAATTTTTTAATATTTTTATTCAGTATTACTGTTAAGCAGGATTGGATAAGTTAATATATTTTTTTTTAACTATATTAAGTAAATTAAGTTAAAGTTAATGGCTTATGAAATTAATTTAATTGCGTTAAAAGTCACTTGAATAAAAAACTAACTTAATTAAAAATTACGTTAAGATTAAACTTAAGTTAAATTTAAAGTTAATTTTAAGAAACATTGTTCATATCAAATTATTCATATTCATATTAAATTAGAAATTCCTAAGTTTTTAAAGTTGGATCAGTCAAAACAATTATAACATGGATCATTAAATTAATATCAATATTTTATTTCTAAATTAAGTTTACATGAAATAACAAAGAAATATTGTTTTTCATATTTTTTTAATAATACATTTTGTAGTATTTATTTGCAAATTTGATAAAGTAGCATTACGAACTAAATTAAAATTTTTACATATACTAATAAAACTCTAATAGATATTCGTACAAAAATTTATTTACATCTATTTACTCGTTTAAAAGTCATTTAAAAATAACTACGAATTACGAATTTCTTATTGAATATGAATAATACATTTCAAAATTAACTTTTTATTTAAGTTAATTTAATCTTATAACATAACATTTAACTAGTTAGTTTTTTGTTAATTTTTGTATAAATGAAAATAATTTTATATATAAACGAATAACTTTAGTAAAAAAAATGTATTAACTTACCCAGCTCTGCTTAATAGTAATTCTAATAGCGCTAATTTGCGTTTAATTTAATTGTGACTCTAGTCTTTCATTTTCACCAATGTAGATTAATTTTGTGATCTGTTTAATTTACTTCTTATAATATTTTTTCTAGTTTTAAAAATTCGAAAAAATAAAGAGTACGAGTTGAACCGAGATTAAAATTAATCTGTACATTAGTAAGAACGAATGTAAATGTTTATACTGTAGCAAAATAGTTATTTTCGCTCCAAAAGCCAAATTTTCTTCTTTGTAACTGGTTTTAGAACTAAAATTCGCGACCAAATTTTTTGTCATTGATTAGGAAAAAAAAAAAGAATAAACCTTAAGGTGTCTTCTGTTTTTAAATTTCGATAATATTTAGCTATTATTGTTTATTCAAATAATAGCTATTATTGTTTATTCAAATAATAGCTATTATTGTTTAGTCAAAACATCCTTAAAAATTATCTCTCCAAGTGTCGTTATTAGACTAATAAAAAAATAGTGATTGTAGAAGGAGAGCCAGGGGGGAGGAAGAGAAGGAGGAGGAGAAGGAAGACGAAAAAAGAATGATATCGCTCGCGATTGTTTGTAAGACGAGGTGATAGCTGACACAATGTGCGCCGCACCTGCGACATATGGGTCACATCGTCTTAGTAATCGTTCTCTTTATCGCGCAGACAACGCGATACGACACGTTCGCGCTACCTCGGCGACCGTGGGACTAATTACCTCGCGTTCGAGCGCGTGACGAGATCTCCGGAGGGGAAAAGGACGAGGAGCTTTCGTCGATCGGGTCTACGATCGCGCCTTTCCTCACTTCTCCGGCGGGTACGCGGCGCGACGGAGTCTTACGTAAATTGAAAAGCGCGTGCCTGTAATTAGGAAACTGCGTCGAACGCACGCGTAGGCATACGACGACGGGAGACGGCGTGGACGCGCGGCGACCTCGGTTATGCTGATCCAGTGGTGGCGGATAGATAAGCGAAGGACTACCCGAGATGTCTTCGTATTTCCGATGGATAAAGAGCGGGAAGAAGGACGACGCGTTCGGCGCGAAGCCGAGGAGCCGCTCCTTGGACGCCAAGAGCCTCGAGGCGTCCGGCATTCGGCTGATCTTGCAAAATGTACTGGTCTATTGTTGTTAGATTCAGTCTAATCCCCTTTCCTTAAGTCCCGGTCTACAATATGTGTAGTAAGCGTTAAGCCGTAAGAAATTTACCAATCACAGGTGAATATGAAGAAAATAATCGATTATGGTTGGTCAATTTCTTACGGCTTAAGGCTTACTACACCTATTGTAGACCGGGACTAATGTGCCCTTATAATGCAACACAATCGTTTCGTTTATTCCCGATATCGCGGGAACTGTTTTTAAAAGTTTGCCACGTGCCGCTCGTTCATTGAGACTGCGAACGTGAACGTACGATTGTCTAAGAATCTAGTCTAGTTTGAAAGGGATCCAGGCTGAAAGGAATCTAGATTGAGAGGAAGGGATCTAGATTGAAAGGAAACGTTCAAATGTACGAGAGACTTAGCTTAGTTCAAGCGTGATTGCGAAAGCCAGGAAGAGTATTATTTCGCGGATAGTCGCGTTAGGAAACTATGCAAGTTTTAAAAATAATTTATGTGGTAGAATTCCGCGAAGTTTGCACTTGGCGAAGGTTTCTTCGCGCTGCGATTTCAATAAACAAGAATATATTAGCCAATGGCCTCGATATAGAAATCACGAGACATTTGCGCTTCCATCATTGGGCCGTGATTGAAAATTTCCCATCGCGTAAAGTACAGCCGAAGAGAATTAAAACGAACATTTCGATTGACTCTGGTCTATTCTTTTGTTGCAGAGAGCGGCGGTGCAGCATCAGGCACAAGTAGCATCGCAGAGTAAGTAGCTGTGATTAAATTGCATTAAGGTGTTTAATCTCATTGTTGAGAAAAGGCATAACGAGATAACGAGTCGACAGATAAGCGCTATCTATTTTTATTCGGACGGGAGGGCTCGTGTAAGACGTCATTGAGTTATTTCTTCAGCTGTTAGCGCGCACTCCGTGAATGCACGTGGAATATTAATTTCTTCTCGGACACTCTGTGTTTGCGGGGAAGCCGAGTGTTCCGTTGTTCTCTTGCTCTTTTACATGATCACTTGTTCAGGACAGGTATCGCCATCTAGTGGCAGAACTGACATCCTACGTCGATAATTTGACGTGTTATATTTTGCACTATGTATTTTTAAATAGAATTTATATATATATGTGTATATATATATATATATATTATATTTAAATATATATATTATTTAAATTATATATGTAGACATGTGCGAATTAAGATTTTTTGACGCCAAATCGAATCGAATTTCATTTCTCTGTTCGAATTGAAATCAAATCAATAAAATTTTACTTGAATTAAATCGTTGAAATATAATTTTTAATTAAGAACATAATTACTGTTAGTTTGAATCTTAATATGTAGGCAAAAAATTTTTATATAAGAAAATTCTAATTATATTGATCATATCGTATGATAATATTGATTATAAAATAGATCTCACTCCGTGAGAAGCTTAGAATTTTTAGATTTTTTTTACTTTTGAAAGTCATGTATTTTATTGATATTCAGAGAAATTTTGGAAATTCTACTTTTAAATTAAAATTTTGACATAATTGTTTCTGTAATGAAAAACATTGTTTTCTTGTCTGTTCATATAAACTTAATTTACAACTAAAATATATTAATCATTCACATTATAATTGTTTTGTTATTTAGAGTATTCTTTTTACAAAAATTACAATATTCTAATTTAATATCAATAATGCTTTTCAAAATTAATTTTTAATTTATTTTAATTTTAAGAAAATCAGTGAAAAACAGTGCGTCATTCTAAATTAATGTCGATGTATGTTTAAACACTTTTTGATTTTTACACTTACGATGAATTAGATTCGTATTGCAGATAAATGATTATATGCTATTTAGTTCATATTATTTCGTTTTAGTATTTTTTCACATTTAATATTCAAAACTCAAGTGATTTTTCTTTGTAATTGAATGATTAATGAACATTAAAAAGCACGTAATAATAAAATGAATTTATTTCAAAGCTTTATTAAAAAATTCTACAATTTTACTTGGAATTTTGAATAAAATTCGTGGAAAATCCGGGAATTTTCAGAATTTTTTTTACAAAATTTGAGTAAATTCTGTATGATATAGTCATTTTAAATATGATTTTATAACATTTTTAATAGATTTGATTCGTATTCGAAATTTTCGAATAGTTCGCATATCTCTAGCACATAACTAATACATTAAGTATAATATACATACATATTTTATAGTTTCCTTCTCTTTCATTATGTGACAGAACAATCAATTATATAAATTAAAATCAGGATTGTTAAAAATCACGTTTTTTTTTTAACATTATGTTTAACATATTACTATTTAAAACAATTTTTACCAACCCTGATTAAAATGCAAAAATGTCGCAAAGATCGCTCAGAATTAGCCATCCACCGATATGAAGCTGCGTACCTAACGAGCGCGTTTGCCGTCAAGATTCCAGCATCTTTCGCGTAGATAGCGCGAGAATGCTCTCAG
>QKQZ01001025.1:0-16622 GCA_003595255.1 Solenopsis fugax | reverse complement strand
GACAGGACACACGCCAATATTTGATCCGCGTCAAAAGCTCCGAGGCGGATCCACCACCGACACGGCGGATTTCCAACGGTCGTTAACCCGCGCGCGCTGGCCGCGCGCTGTCTCGTCGCCGCAGCGGCGTGTGATCCTCTCCCTCTCTATACCTTCCGCTCGGGTAAACTTCCGAAAAGCCGTCATCCACGATTTGACGGAAATTATCGATTGTATTTTTATTTACGATAAAAAGCGACGCGTGCGATCCATGGCCGTAAACCTTTGGCGGCAACCTTTGTGACGTTTTTTTTTTCGACAGGCTTGTCGAATAAATTTTTAAGTGACAGATCTGATTCTGTCGAAAAATGAGCGCAGTTAAAAAAAAACTGAAGCACTTAAACAGAGTTGTTTCTTTAAAAATTAAATTAACCCTCAGCTGACAAACTATATTGGATTCGATATTTTAACCACACTGGGTGTACGTCACCCGACCATTTTCAATTGAGTACATCTCGGTATCTAATGCATAGAATTTGAACAATTTTTTTTTAATCGATACGCAAGAAGATCAAGAAGAAGACTAAATAGATGCGAAAATCGAGAAGTTTCGAATATTGAATATATTCGAAAAATTCGGAAGAGAAGGAGCGAACGATTTATGAATTCCAAGCATTTTTGTAAAAATGCCCGGGTGTACGACACCCAGTGTGTTACTTGAGGGTTAAGGATGTTTTGGCTAGGAAGGTTTCTCTAGGTTTAGGGCCTGAGCAAAAAGATGGCCGTAACAGAGTCGTAGTTGTAATCGCAAGTCCAACATACAAACAATTGACGTTAATCGTCAATCGTATCGATGTCATACGACTGACGATTGACGCAAATATCAATTGTTTATGGCATCAATACGATTGATGATTAACGTTAATTGTTTGTGCGTTGGACTACGACTATGACTCGATTGCGATAATTTTTCTGCTCAGGTCCTTATTCTTTTTTTCCTAATCAACAACAAAAAGTTTTGGTCGCGAATTTTGGCTTTAAAACTAGATGCAAAGAAGGAAACAATGAAAATTGTAATTTATAATGGTTTTTGCAGCGAAAATTACTATATTTTGCTATAGTTTTTAATTAATAACTTTTAAACGAGTAAGTGGATCTAAGTAAACTTTTGCACGAATATTTATTAAAGTTTTGTTAGTATATGTAAAAATTTTGATTTAATTAATGCAACTTTCCCATCAAATTTGCAAATAACTATTGCAAAATGCGATTTTACATAAGAGTCAGGAGTAAACAAAAAATTAAATAACTTTTAAATCAACAAGTGAATTGTGCTCATATTTTACACAGAAACGCAGTAACACTGGAATATTGTACACTGAGAGAAATCGTTTGGTAGAATAGTGATCAAATGAATTTTATAATTATTGGTACCAAAAACTTTTACATTTAACAAAACTTTTTGTAATTTAAAATTGGAGATATTCGACCGTTAATGTAAAAACATACAAATTGAAATAAGAACGCCTTCTACGGTCAAGGATCTTTTTATAAATGTGCTTTTTATAAATTTTACTTGTGTGATTTTTATATACCTTTTTTCAAATTCAACCGACTACGCGCCGAATTACTTTTCCATAACGCAGCTATAAGTTGAACATGAACAGATAATATCACATTTATTAAATTAGAAATAATTTAATAATTAGCGATGCTAACTTGCATCTTGATGTTAGACCCCTTATCCCCCCTTTTTTTGTAATTTGTTGTATGAAAATAATTATTTGGTTAAGACTACAAATTGTTTGGCCAAAACAACTATATATTTAGTAACTATCACTATAAAATTCATTTGATCACTATTCAACCAAACTTTGATTGATTTTGCCAAACATTTTTCTCAATGTATGAGATTTTCATACTTTTGATAATGTATCGAGATATGACACATGCATCCTTAATACGTGCAACGAGGCAACGAGTTAGTGAAATGAAATTCAGATCCGTTCGGAGAGATATTCTATACGTCGCACCTGCACGTCTTCCTGAAACGTGCCGAAACCTGCATTTAGGCGTTTCCCCTTGCTCGTCCTTTCGCTCGTACGCCGCGTGTGTCTATGTTTAGCCTAACCGCTCTACCCGTTTTGGGGTAACGTTCGCGTCGAGACAACCAAATCCACAGGTGCGGTTGCTTTAGGGTTGCTCACATCGCGCGGAAGTGCCTTTGAATGGGTAGAACGGGTCGTCGACGGCGCGTGAATGCGCCGTAGGAGACACGTATGAAAGTCGCCGACTATCCGGCGGCGCGGAACGCGCGACCTCACGGAGGGACAGAATAACCCGGGTCGTCGCGATCCAGAAGACGAGACAAACCATTTCCCGTGTCGCCGCGCGCGCGCTACCGTTTCTCACGATTCTTCCGCCGCCGCGCGCCGCACTGTCCTCTCCACCGTATACGAATGAGAATTAAGCCGCGGGTTAACCAGCGCGTTGGAGATTGCCCGAGTGATAAACGGCCACCGAGTGGATAGGGCTCTTATCTACGTTATCCTTCTCCGAGTTCACTTTAACCAATTTTTTTCGGTCACTCGAGAAAGACTTTCGGCAAAGACGTCCGCTTTGAATAAATTTCACGACTTCCTACGTGGTCACCCCGAATTTCGATCAAGGCTACTTCATATCTCGAGGTTTCAAATATCGAACTTTGTGGAACATAGAGGACAATTGGATCGAAAGCTTTCACTTCTCATTTGTTTTAAAAAAGCCTTTCTAGAAAATAAAGATTATGCAAAGACGAGGAAAGCTTCGCGATTACAAATTCATAGACACTCAATTTTAAGTCGATTATTCCACAGAAGACAGTGTTGAAATTAATGTCATCAATTTTTTTAAATACTTAATATTAAATACGTTACATAAATAATTAACCGATCATTGAATAAAATCCACCAAAATCAGCTTCAAATGAGATGAGAGAGATTAAGGATGTATTGGACATAAAGTCCCTGCAAAGTAGATAAAATTTGGAAATCTGTGTAATATTATTACTTCAAATAAACTATTATATGAAAGATGTGTGAATAAGATTATATTTTTATTTAATAACAAATTTTTATAGTTTATTTACTCTTTGTTATTAAAAATGAAATTATTTTTTACAATGTTAAGAAAAATCTCGATTTTTTTGTGCAAGTACTTTGGTTTTTAAAAGGATTTATACAAAGTTTCATTGCGATTGTCTGTTTAGTTACTTTGCAAATAAATAAATAAATTTTGTTTATTTTACGGAACTGATCTCTGTATCGCAATGAAACTTTACATAAATCATCTTGAATATTTATTCAAGATGATTATTGTAGATTATGAATTATATTTTCATTAGAGCACATGTCTACTTATTGAAATAACTTTTTATCAAGATAGAAAACCGCCGCTAAATTTTTTCTACTATTTTCAAATGCAATGTAAAACAATTTGTAATTTTCTTAATGTTTTAAGAAATGTCCTATACATCCATAAATCCATAAATTTCATTAATAAATGAAAAATGACTCGGCATTGATCAAAGCACGTAAATTTTGCCTTGTACAGCATAACAATGGAATCATTATGGCGCTTTTTTTTTAGCGGAATGGAGAATGATCGCCCGCCATAGGTAATGGTGCGCAATAAATTCGCGGTTGGTTGGCGCGTAAAGTGTGACTATATCGACGCTTCGATTGATTAATTAGATTAATTTTAATCGAACGCCTATGTATATTCTGAAAGGCTGGCTACCGTCAATTTACTAACTCGATAAATCCATAAAATAGCGTGGCGAAAGTGTGGCTACATTTTATTAAATTTCGTATCGCGAAAGGTCGCCGTGTGGCATCGCGTCGCGCCAAATTTAGTAATGGATCATTATTGAGTTCTGCAGCGAAGATACGCGCGGAAATTGAAATTTAGATAATTATTTTTGCCGACCGTACTTATTTCATTTCGTCATATAATCAAATAAAAAAAACGTTACACAGAAAAAAAGTTAGTATCAAATCAACAATTCATTGTTTCATATATAAGTAAGAATATAAAATCTCCTTGGAAGTACTTATAATCCCAAAACATAATTTGCTAACATAAAGAAATTTTGTTTCTTCATGTAAGCAAATTATGTCAAGTTTATCAAATTCTTCCGAGAAGATTTTATATTTTTGCTTATATATGAAACAATAAATTGTTGATTTGATAGTCATTTTTTTCTGTGTATCTATCGAGAGCTAAACATCTGCGCGTGAGACATTTCTATTATTTCTAGGATAGTTTCTATAAATTTATTTCTATAATATAAGAACTAAAAACAATAGCTAATGAAATGATAAATATACTTTCTCATTCAGTATAATTATTGTTAAACCAAATACGCTAACTTAAGCAAGCCACCTTAATCTTTCTTCGCGGACGGTTTCGGTGCTAAAATAGGAGATAGAGCAATAAATTAGCTAAATAGCACTTAATTCTGCGATAGTTCCCAATTCAATTTGCTGTGGCGAAGGTGATAACTTAACGGAAGTTATCTTGTGGGAGATATTGGGACTAACGATAACCAACTGCCAAGATATATTGCCTGACTATCATTCACGATCAATATTTTTACATAATAAAATATAGCTTCAAGTGCTTCAAATATGTATATGTATATTTTTTAATATTTTCATCAATTATCTTGAATCTGTAGTTTTTAAAAAAATTTCCTTTTTCTTTAAAAAAATATGAAATTAAAACGGTATTAAAAATAGAAATAAATAATTAATATACTATATACACAAATCCATATATTTCTTAGAAGTAAGAAGTTAAAAAAGAAAAGAAAGTGAGCTTAAAACGAACAACTTAGCGATTTTATTAATGCGATTCTGAATAAAAATGGGAATATAAATTGGCTGTTTGTATTTGAGCGTTGCGATAGACGAATATTCTTGTTTAAATATTACTCACGATGTTTGAGGTGCAGTCTAGGAATGGGATCCTGCGGCCAAGCCACATTTTGCGCGACTAAGCTGATCAGAGCCAAAATCTGCAGCGACGCGCTCATCCTGGAAACAAATGGCCCTGCAGGATGTCCGACAAATCAACGGTAACTTTCAAGCCTCATCATCGCCGCCACCGATCGTCATTCCTGCAATCATATAACAGCGACCTGTGATTCTGTATGCCATAAAGTTCATGAAGTTCACGCTGTAGTAACAAAGATGTATTGTTATAGCTTCATGTGCATTGCATTAAAGCGACATATTTCAACATTTCTTAGGACGGACAGGAGATTTGTACGGTTAAATTGAAGGCGAAATTTGCGAATTTATTTCGGAAAAAGAAATAAATGGCTACAGTTTTCCATTTAGGTTTACTACTATAAATTGTGATGTAGAAAATATTAATTTGTAATACAAAATTTAGTAAAAATATAGGAGTTTTTTTGTCGTTGAAGATAGCGCCAAAATTTCGAGTGTCTCGCGTTTTGCTATGATTCCTAACGAAGCAATCTCTACCATTTTATATTCAAATTTTCCTCAGGATACTTTGCTCTACAAACGAAATTTAAAATAGACCATCAGAAAAATGTTACTACAAAATGGTAAGAACATAAAACTCTAATTTGTGCGTAAAAATTAATTTATTTGTGTCATTGTTATCATTGTGTAATAACATTTTTCTAATGATTTATTTTAGACTCAGATTGTAAAACATAATGTCCTGAAGAAAACTAGATCAGAAAATAGCAGATTGTTTATTTAGAAGTATCAAATTGCAAAATTCAAAATTTTCGGTTGTCTTCAGTGACAGAAAACTTTAATATTTTTAATAAATTTTGAATTCTAAATTAATTTTTTACTTCTCAAATATAATAAATATATTTAAAAAACATCTAAAAGAAGAAACTGTGTCCATTTATTCTATTCCATGAAATAAATTTGCAAATTTTGCCTCTAATTTAACTAATAAACTTCCTGTCCCTCTCTTAATTCAAGAAATAAAAAATTTTAGACAACTGTTTTTATTTTGTGCAAGTTTTATATTATTATTATCATCATCAATGAGTAGTTAACAATCCAATATTTGGAAAAATTAAATAAACAAAGGAAGGTACAATTTTAATTTATTTTTCAAAAATGGAATATTGGCTGTTGATTGTAACTTTTTTTTTTCAAAAATTACAATATTTTAACCAATTTTATAGTAAATTTAAAAGTTTTGTTTTCCTCTTTTACACAATTAATGTCTACCAACATTATTGTCGCGCCCTAAAATCGAAGAGAATATATCACTGAAAAAAATTGGTTTCGCATTATTTGTTCGCATATGCACGATATTCCGCGTATATATACTCCAAATTGGACGCAATGTATTCTTATGATGAAGAAAGAAGAACATAAGAAACAAGTCTTTTGCTCTCTTTTGGAACAGAATTTATATATGCATATCTTCTTGGGGAAGAAAACTACTACTTGGAATAAGTAAGGGAAAGCACGAGGAAGGATAAAAGGCTAACGAAGGAACAGGAGACGACCACCGACTGCAACGACTACGATGAAGAAGACGACGATGTTATGCATTATGCAGAGAGGTCGCCAGCTCGAGTTTCTATTTGTCCCGGGGCCGTGTACTACCGTCTACTACCTCGAATACGTTCAAGATTAAACGCAGTGTCGAATATGTATATTCGTACATATATATAAGGTGTTCATAAGAAATACACCCGAATTTCTATGGATAATTTGGTAGTAGGTAATGTGTGTCTGAGTAGCCGAAGAAAGTTTTTATGAGACTATGTTTAACGCTTTCTCAATCTATTCATAGTGACAAATCCGCTCGAGAAAAAAAATTGGTTTTTAATATACGTTAACTTTATTAAATAAGATCGAGATAAAATAACGTCAGGTAGAAAGAGAATGAAATTACCATGTTAGTTTCTAAATTTAAAATAGATGAAAAATTGATGAGACAGCTAGACATAGATAGAAATAGCTAGTATAATACCGGATTTATTACGCATACGTGAGAATCTTGCTTTTCTTGATTCCCAAATAGTACTATTAAATCAATGGTTCTTTTTTTTCATTTCGCAGTTGTCAGTTACTAAACATCAGGATTGAATAGTTACTAGTTAAAAAGTTAATAACTTTTAATTTAACTTTGTTAATTTTTAATGATTTAATTTTTAACTTTAACTAGATATTTATGAAATATAAACTTTAATTTAGTAACTTTTTCCTAAATTAAAAATGTATAATCTATGTGAAAGAAAAAATACATTCCCATATTCATTATTTTATATGTACTTAATTTACAAATAAAATATTAAATTTGTTTGATGATCCATATTATAATTGTTTAGAGTAATCAAACTTTAAAATCTTGCGAATTTCTAATTTAATATGAATAATGCTTAACAAAATTAATTTTTAATTCAACTTAATTTAATTTAAACGTAACTTTTAACTAGTCAGTTTTTGTTCATGTAATTAAATAACTTTTAATTTAACTAAATTGATTTTATAAGCCAGTAACTTCAACTCAATTTAGTTATTAAAAAATATATTAACTTACTCCACCTAGCTAAACACAAGCTTAACATTGGTAAATGATCTTCCGAACACCCTATACATTTGGGAACCCCCTTGCAAAAATACCCGAAGCGAAATTATCATTCCATACTACGCGCGACGCTCGTTTTTCTCCGACTCCGCAAGTTCAGCAAAGTAAATGGAAACAAGATTCTAATATCCAGTCGGGGCGGCCGCGCCGCCGCCGTTTAAACCCCAATTTGCTCGCGCGGATTTGCACAAGCAGCACGAGAGGCACGCAGCAACGTCAATCGGCCGGGAACCGATAACAGTCGCATTTGTGTGTTGTTAAAGTATTAATTAATCTCATGTGATCAATCGCATTCCGTTGCGGCGGCGCGCCGCTGTTGTTACTCGACATCTGGTAGACTGATATCATAAATTCATGATCGTTTCGCAGCCGGCAGCTGCGCGCGCCCGCGCCGCGATCTAATAAAATCAGATCGTGAATCATGTTCGAGAGGAGCGGAGACGAGAGAAGAATGTTTCGCCGCGCGGATCCCCGTCGCGTCGTGTGTTTGCCGTGATGTTTGCGAGAGCAAGAGCACGCGCCTCGCTAGGCGTGGCTCGCCCTACTTTCGAGAGATACGAGGGACGAGTTGCAGATCGAGAGTCACTTCCCTGCAGCATCGCTCTCTCTTTCTCTCTCTCTCTCTCTCTCTCTCTTCTTCTTCTTTCGTCGCAGCAGCTTTCCGATTCCACGAGTGTGCTCCGCGCACCACGAAAATGAGGGACTTTCTCTTACATTAGACCGAGAGTCCGTCCGTCGCGCGCGTTTACAAACAACGGGAAAGCACGCCGCCGGGCCGCTCGATCGGGGGAAAGGATCTAATTTTCAGCGTCCCATATACGCGGATCGTGAATGCAGAAATGCAGAAAGGCGACCACATGATTACAACTCTAATTTCGGAACTCGAGATTATCATATCCATATCCGTGGTGCAGAGGCGGCGCCGGCGCGGCGCTTTGAGAATATGAAATTTGCTTAATTTGTGGGTTATATAAATATCTCGATTGACGGACGGAACAGCGATAAAAGAATGACACGCTCGTTCCGGAAAAAATAAAAAAAAAAAAAAGGAATGATATTTAAATTTTCGTTGTCAACCGTGTGACATTTTCCAGAATTTTCGTATTATTAAAATTTCAGTTTTACTTTCATATTCAGCTTGACAGAGATTTTAAGTATCGCTGGTAAAGATTTATTATATTATGTTATATTAATTATAACAGATAATTATGTTATATTAGATTGTAATGGATAATTATAATGGCTCTATTAATTATTATTATATTATTATTGATACATTAATATATTATATTAATTATAATATTGTTATTTATTTAAGTATCTACAGTAAGTATAGCGTATCTAAAGTGCACTAAATGTTTACAGCAGTAAAAGTATCAATTTAATGTTCGATTATTTGTGAATTATTGTAAATTAAATTACAATTAAATCATATACATATATGTATATTATTTTTATCAATTTATGTCATAATTTCATAGCGGCTTATATTTTTCCAAAAATTATTTTGAGCTATTCAGTTACTATCGTTATTCGATACTACATCCTTGATCACAATATAATTTACCAAGTACTAGGGTTTATGGTAACCGTATCGAACTTTAGCAGGAGGATAATTATTGTAAACAATCGTGAGGTATTATAAACATCAGAATATAGCTACCTATTCAGCCAAACATTTATTTACTAAATAATTTCGCAAACCTCGATTCGCTGTAATTTCGCATTCCGCGCTTAATCGCACAATTTTCCCTTCATTTTTCTGCTAATTACCAGGAAATGACAAATAAAAAAGGCAAAAGCGGAGTTGCGAGACCTTTTAAACGTCCGTCACGGTATGTCATGAATGGGATGTCAAATTTGACCAAGCCGTTTTTATTTTTTTAAATTTTTTTTAGAGAAAAATAAAAACTAAATAAAACGAGAAGCAAGCACTGTCAAAGATTTACGGCAACACTCGGAAAAAGTGGGCAGGAAGCACACACCTTGAAATGTGAGTGAGGGACGCGCGAAACGGAGAGGAACGGGCAAGGAAAAGCGAGCCAGGGCGCGGGGCGTAGCCTCTCTCGTGAGTAAAACTTTGACCAACACGCTGCAGGAAAGGGAGAACGTGAGCGCTCTCTGCAACTGCTGCCGCTGCCGCTGCTGCTATTGCTGCTCTACTGCTGCAGCGCGGGAGCACGGTCTAATTATCCATGCGCTTTGTGCGTGTACACTGGCTCCAACAAGAGCAACGGCAATGGCACAAATGGCGGTACGAGCGTGATTGCTCGGACCATGTAGATAGTTCTAGCGCGATTGCTCCCCGTTCAACGAGCCGGCTATCAAAGTAAAAACAGGCGTGCTAAGCCACTCGACTTAGTCTTGCCATACGCGATTCCCATCGAAAATCCTAACTGAAAATTCGGGTTGAAATCCTAAAGGATTCCGGCACGTTTATTCGTCTGTTTATTCGTTTGTTTATTGATGCAACAAAGGCATGTACGTACAACACTCGTCATCGTCTATTCCCTCCAGAGCGCTCGAAACCGCCGCACTCGAGCGGGAACGTTTCTCATCGAAAACGGAAATAGCTTTTGATTTCATTTCAATTTGCGGAAATAATATTTGCAACCGAAAACAAATCGCAATCTTAATGTAAAGAATTTTAATTAACGCTTTTAATTTCTATTTTTAAAGGTCCCATTAACACTAGGTTTTCATTTATTTAGCTTATTATATTGTAGAAGCTTTACTCGACAATATGTACTTGAAAAAAAGTTGTTATATAAAAAATTTATTAACTGTTACGTATAAAATTATTTAAGATGGTAAAAAAGAATCTCATGATATAAATTTATTCTTCCAATATTTTAAATTTAAAAATTGATTAAAAATGTATGATTATTTTATTAGATTGGTTAAAAAAATTATTCATTTTGATACTCACTTAACTTATATAAAATTTTTGTAAAACAACTAATTTAATTAATAATTAAAAATTGTTACTATGTGTAGATAGATTAACAAAAAATTCGAGGATTTTTTAAATAGCTTTTAAACCATTCTATATTAAGAAAAAATAGATTCTAATTTACTTTTCAGACTTCTGCAAAAGATAATTAAATTACATTTTTTACTCAGTTTTACAGACATATTTTGCGAAATATTTAAAATATTAAGCAATAACATGTCAAGAACTGTAAAAAAAAATACAGAATAACATTCTATTTAATTATAATAAAATAGAAATTATTTTGTTTTTAGTGAGAGGAAAGACTTTGTCTTCCTCTGTGAAAACATTTATTTTTATTCGGTGTACTTTCTTTTCCATTTCATTTTGCAGTATCTTCATCTTCTTATCTGTTTTCATCTCGTAACCCGGATCTATGTCGCTACCTAGTCGTCTACCTCTCTCGATTTTTCCGCTTCCGGTGAATTTTCACGTTCAAAGAAATTGCTACTTCTGATTTGGATGAGTCTTCGGAAAAGTGGAAAAGTTTCTTTTCATTCTCGTATTCCACGCTAAAAGGTCGGAGAAACATTGGAGTTGCCAATAGAGGAAAATGACCTGAACATACGATGTCGAATGCGGATAATAATCTACATAAAGTTAATTCTCACGTGACTAGGATTTCAAGATACAGTTAGATTCTGTTAAATTCGTATTGGTATTTGGTATTCCACTAAATGCAAATGACAGTTAAACTGTAACTTCTACATACAGTAAAATTTCATTTTCTCTAAAGTGCAGTAGATAAATCTTTTTATAGACACAAGCGAATAAATAAAACATATTAAATGCCAAAAAATGAAGACTATTTAAAGTCCTCAAAGTTGTATAAGTTACATACATGTTTTTAATTTTTCATACATTTTTCTTGAAATATTTTATTATATACATATTTTTCTATATATTCTTTTCTCTTTTATTTGCAATTTTTTTAAATTTTATATATCTTATTAAAAATCAAGTTGAAAATATTGTTCAACAAAATTTTTCTAAAGTTCGAAAAATTGAACATATAAAACTGAGAGCGTATAAAAAGAGTATTAAGATGATAATATATTTAAAATAACCTAAAGTAGAAAAAAAACCTTTTATTAAGCGATATCATCTAAAAGTCAACCGTCTCTATAACAAGAAGAACGAGTTTTTTGTAGAGGTGTTTTAATGGTGGCCTTGTTGGCTAAATCCCAAGCGACTGTGAGGAGTTATGTAACTTATAGTGTCTCCCACCCTCTTTTATTGGATTAATTTTGCTACTTTAATTTATAGATGGCATTTCGTAAGAGATGTAAAAATTATTATTAATGTATGAACATACACGATTCAAATTAACATCAATAAATTTAATAGTATTTATCTAGCTATATTATGTAAACGTCGAAGATTTTAAAGCTGCGCGAAATAATTATCACCGCTGAAGTTTTCGCTAAAAAGAGAATAGCCTCAAATTTATCGAAGAACTGTGTTTAATGAGTAGAGTGTACTCATACTTTACGAAGTTATCCTGATTAAACTTCAAGTTAAATTTCAGCGGAGGATTCGCGAAATTAATTGAAAGGTATAGTTCTATAATCTATTTACAGTAATACATCTTGTTAGTAAAGAATATCAAGTAATATTCATAGTATTTTATTTCACTTTCCACTTAAATTATGGAAGAACACATTCTTGTTACGCTTACTTTTTCAGACATTCCACGTATTCGTGAATCTCATTTCGTATTGCAATTCCTCTCTATTCCGTAGATGCTGACTGCAGCCTCTAGAACCGTCAAAGTCAAGACGATATCAACCGATATCCTTAGCCATTGTGCATTTTGTACGCTTGGACGTGCACAAGTTCGAACCGGGTATCGATCCAGTCCGTTTGCTTCGTGACTATGGATAAGGAAGCCACAGTTAACTTATCACTTATCCTTTCAAATTACATTCTCATCCCACTTGCAAGTTCTCCGTTTCTATCATAGCGTTTAATCATGCAACGATAACGAGTCGTAGAAATCAAGTTCTATGGACTAGATACTTTTATCTTTTATCCATATTTATTGAAATGGAGTAAAAATATTGCAGCTGTTACTTTTCTTGAAGTTCAAGCGTTAAGAGTTTCTATCATATAAGTAGAAGCATAAAAATAGAAAATGCTATGTATATAGATATAAATACGTCTGCCACGATAATAATGCATTTGCTTCGTACCAAAGGCAAAAGATACTTTATTTATACGAAAAACAAAATGTATCTCCGTTTCGTTAATTTAAAACAAATACCTTTCATCTTACTGAAAACATTTGCTTTATTCTTAATCACACGATCCACTTTTTACTGTTTCAACTGAGGCGGAAATAACATTTGTAACTGCTTGATTTAGCTTTGCTTGATCATTCCCATTCCAAATCCCTTCCGAACGTGCAGATTGTAAAACGAAAAACAGCAGGAAAACGACAAGAAGAGAGAGAGAGAGAGAGAAAAGAGTAGTGTAGGAGAAGATAAGTCTAGCAGTTGAAAGACGCCAAAAGGAAGCAAAAGATATCCGCGACAGAGCGGATGAATGGGACTACCAGTGGTCTTTGAGCCGGCAGGTAGGCAATGATTAATAAGTAACGTCGATCTCGTTCAAAGTGCGGCGCGCCGGGGAAGCTCAGGGCATCCTCATGCCGGCGTTCTCGCAGTAACAACCGCGTGCAAATAGAATATTTCGAGAAATAAATGAGTCGTGATTATTCTGAGAAAATGGAAAATCTAGAGCGCCGAACAGTTCCCGTAAATAATATTCCGTATCTAATTAAGTTACCAAGAAATAAAGTATAAATTCTCCCTCGGTAAAATTGTATAGATATCCAACTCGGTATAAAAAAAAAAAATTCCGTCAGTGATAGAAAGGAAAATAATTTCGCGATTCACTGTATAAAAAGAATTTTGTGTTAGACTCTGAACTCGACGCGTTTCGGTTTCGCATGAATTGTTAAGTTCCTCGTTTCACTGCGATATTGTTTACGCTCCAGAGACGTTTGATTTCTCCGTTTCAAATATCTTCTGGACTTTGAAATCCAGGTTCATGGGAATCCTGAGTAACATAAAGTTTATCGTTCGACGTTCGACTTCTCGTCAGAAGCGCCACATTCGATATAAAGTTTCCAAACCAGAGCCGACACACGCCGCGAAGAATATCTGGAGATCAGTGATTTAATAGTAAGAATAGAAAGCTTAACTGCATTCCCGGATTTACGTAACGCAAAGCAAATGATTTTTACAATTAAAGGGGGAAAAAAAAGGTTCTACGTCGACCTGCACTCTCACATTTCCTCCGCGCGATTGCACAACGAATTCCGGGTTGCATCAAGGTGTACTTCGAAATCGCAGGATTACAGAGTCACCGGAGCGTCGTAACGCCGCGTTAGCGGTACCAAGTGCAATGGCAACTTGGTCCAGTGGCGAAGTCAGGAATGTGAGTTGAAGGAGGAGCGGTCCGTGAGCGTGGCGGGCGATTTAAAGCAACTCACCGTTGGCCCGAGCCAACTCCACTCAAGTGAATGAATATTCAGAAGCGCGCGAGAACTGCGGGGAACGCGGTCTTGGTGCCCCGGGTGACCTCTCGTGGAAACGGCCAGGTGAAATGGTCCAAATCACGGGGAATATTCAGATTTCGCCCTCGCCACTACGTGAATTACTCCTATTACGTATACGTGTGATCACGACCGTGCGGCCGCGTGAGCAAGTTATGTCAGCGGGAAAATCGCGGTTCGCTGGATAAGTACGCGCGAGGGTGATGTTAGCCGCTCGGGGGAGAACGGCTCTTACGCAAGCATACGCTGAAAGCCGTAGTAATTAATAATTTCAAATACCATGTGTGTATCCGTTACCCGCTAACACAGTTTGCCGTTATCTATAGAAAACTATGTAGATAATCATCTAGATAAAAGAACAGATTTATTTTATTTTTATTTAGATTATTATAACGTATATTAACTTTGTCTTATTGTTAGATAAAAGAAATGTTATCCTTTTCAAATTATCTAAAATAATATAAACAATAACGAGAATGAAAAATTGTTCTTATATAGACTCAAACTCCAAGTTGTCATTTATCCTAACAGGAGAACTTTTCAATGTGAGTAGTAATTAATAATTTCAAATATCATGTGTGTATCCGTTACCTGCTAGCCCTGTTTGCCGTTATCTATAGGAAACTATGTAGATAATCATCTAGATAAAAAAGACAGATTTATTTTATTTTTATTTGGATTATCATAACGTATATTAATTTTATCTTAGATGAAAGAAGTGTTATCTTTTTCAAATTATCTAAAATAATATAAACAATAACGAGAATGAAAAATTGTTCTTATATAGACTCAAACTCCAAGTTGTCATTTATTCTAACAGCAGAACTTTTCAAAGTGAGTAGTAATTAATAATTTCAAATATTATGTGTGTATCCGTTACCTGCTAGCCCTGTTTGCCGTTATCTATAGGAAACTATGTAGATAATCATCTAGATAAAAAAGATAGATTTATTTTATTTTTATTTGGATTATCATAACGTATATTAATTTTATCTTAGATGAAAGAAGTGTTATCTTTTTCAAATTATCTAAAATAATATAAACAATAACGAGAATGAAAAATTGTTGTTATAGACTCAAACTCCAAGTTATCATTTATTCTAACAGGAGAAGTTTTCAAAGTGAGTAACGACAGGGTTGCGTTCCAAAATTCACTTTTAGTACTGAAAATCTATAGTATAAGTAACGTGAACTATAGATTTTCAATATTGGCAGTGTATCTGAGTGCAGCCCAGATTGCACAGATCAGTTTTTCATTCTCGTTATTGTTTATATTATTTTAGATAATTTGAAAAGGATAACATTTCTTTTATCTAACAATAAGACAAAGTTAATATACGTTATAATAATCTAAATAAAAATAAAATAAATCTGTTTTTTATCTAGATGATTATCTACATAGTTTTCTATAGATAACGGCAATATAAAAATTGCCCCAAAACTATAAATCCGAAAACTTTTACAAAGAATTTTATATAATGTATCATGTACTCCTTCTATTTTTTAAACTTTGATTTTTATTTGCGTATCGATTCCAAAGAGGAATATTTTTTTGTCAAGTTAAATTATTTGAAGAACATTGGTTTTTAAGAAATAAAGATTTAGAAATAAAAATATGAATATATTGTTTCCACATCCTAAATCGTTTTGCTCAATAGCAATATTATCTAACAATTTATCTAGATAAAACCACGTATAATTTTATCTTTTATCTATATAAATTAAAATTAAATCGTCTTTATCTGATCTAGGATACACTTACATGTAATTTATTTTATCTTTAGATAATTTTAAATTATCTAAGCGCAACACTGTCCACTAGACTCCTTGTCTATTAAGCTGTAACCCAGGAACACTATTCGTTATCGGATCACTAAGAAAGTGTAGATTGCTATATACAAAAGTGACTCGGCACGTAACAGAATCGTTGGAAGCGATTACAAAGCGATCGTTTTGCACACAGGCACGCATACAAAGCGAGTACAGTTATCGTTGTCACCTCTCTCTCTCTCTCTCTCTCTCTTTCTCTCTCGAGGACAAAGTCTTCTTGAGAATAATAACGCTTACTAAGTGTTTCCCTCGATAACACGCAGTCTTGGCTACGAAATTCAATTTTTTAATTTCATCGCTTTCAAGGATATTAATTCGCGCTTAATTTAAATGCATCACTTTATCGCGTCGCCCGCACGCGTGCAGTGCATCAATCTCACGGAGAATAATCACACGATTATGCATATTGCGCCAAAGTTCGGCAACTGCAACTCTAATTATAATAACACGCTATAATAGAGATCAGGTTTATTTATCGTAACAGGAGGAGAGTGCGTTTCAGATGAAATCGTAAACCGAGCGGTATCGCTTCCAGATACCCTCCTTTATAACAGTAAATATCGTGAACCACTCTTCGCGATAATTTCGCCCAGCCTCCAAATACATACATATATATATATATATTTT